>CM064522.1:671027-694540 GCA_032716605.1 Paralithodes platypus | reverse complement strand
AACAGAATTGAACTCGGACAATTAGTTTAGGATTTCGTATTTGACGTCCTCCCAGAAGTTTGACCAGTTTTTTTACTTTAAAAGTCCTTTGTAGCCCAAACTATAAGTCCTAGGGAATTCTACCTGGTTGCCATTCGATGTTTTCGACGAGCTATTCCATTCATGGTCGTAGATTGCATTTTCGACCATCCATTCGCCCAGAATCGAAAATATTGTTTCCAAAATCCCTGCGTTTAATTAAGCCCAGGAATTTGTTTAAACTTGGCGGGCGGACTTTCGAATTTCGAGTTTTCATGGGTATATATGGATTCGTCTCGTCATTACAATTCCAACGGCATATGATTTTTTTAAATTTTGACAAATTTTTAGGCCCAATAGGCTTATTTTAAAGTTTAAAAACCACTGTCCCCTATAGGGTGGCTCTCTAATTCAGAGAAGAAGTTGTTGGCATGGCTTTGCTGTGTGTGTTATTAGTTAGAGAAGGATATATAATTAAAGCTCTTTCCTGTGTCTTCCTTCCACCCAAAATTACCCAATGTTATAATGGAGCAGCCACGTAAGTGATACGTTATGTTCAAATAGTATAGTTAGCCATACAATATTTAAGAAGGGACAGTTTTCTTTCAATAATCTTTACAGAAACGATAGTTTGAATGGGTAACTAATATATTTTATTAGAATGAGGTAGAGTATCAATACTTTCCGTAGTTATCTATACAAGGATATTGTTCAAATTTATAACCACAAGTACACTTTAACACGCTGAATCGAATGGCGCAAACCATAATTGAAATCGAACCATTAGTTTAGGATTTCGAATTTGACTTGGCCCCCCAGAACGGCCCAAATGACCAGTTTTTGAACTTTAAAAGTCCTCTGTAGTCCAAACTATAAGTCTAGGGAATTCTACTTGGTGTCATTCGATTTTTCTCGACGAGCTGCTTATATACCTGGTCGGATATATCATTTTCACCCCGCCATTCGCCCAGAATCTAAAATATTTTGGTCCAAAAATGTATATAATATAAATAGCCTAGGAACATTTTTGCACTTGGCGGGCGACTTTCGAATTTTCATGGGGATATATGGATTCGTCTCATTAGGATGCAACGGTATATGCATTTTTTAATTTTGACCAATTTTTAGGCCCAATAGGCCTATTTTAAAGTTTAAAAACCACTGTTCCCTATATGGTGGCTGTCTAATTCAGAGAAGAAGCTGGGTGAGTGGGTTTGTGGTGTGGGTTATTAGTTAGAGAAGGATATATAATTAAAGCCCTTTCGTGTGTCTTCCCTCCACCCAAATTACCCACTTGTTATAATGGAGCAGCCACGTAAGTAATATGTTATGTTCAAATAGTTATAGTTAGCCATACAATATTTAAGAAGGGACAGTTTTCTTTCAATAATCTTTACAGAAAACTATAGTTTGAATGGGTAACTAAATATTTTATTAGAACGAGGTACAGTATCAATACTTTCCGTAGTTATCTAGATAAGGATATTGTTCAAATTTATACCACAAGTACACATTAACACGCTGAATCGAATGGCGCAAACAGAATTGAAATCGGACCATTAGTTTAGGATTTCGAATTTGACGGCCCAAATGACCATTTTTGGACTTTAAAAGTCCTCTGTAGCCCAAACTATAAGTCCTAGGGAATTCTTCTTGGTGTCATTCGATTTTTCTCGACGAGATGCTTCTATACATGGTCTTATATTTCATTTTCACCCAGCCATTCGCCCAGAATCTAAAATATTTTGGTCCAAAAATGTATATGATATAAATAGCCTAGGAACATTTTTGCACTTGGCGGGCGACTTTCGAATTTCGAGTTTTCATGGGTTTATATGGATTCGTATCGTCATTAGGATTGCAACGGTATATGCATTTTTTAATTTTGACCAATTTTTAGGCCCAATAGGCCTATTTTAAAGTTTAAAAATCCCATAGACGAGTTATCTATTTATGGATATTGTTCAAATTTATACCACAAGTAGCCTACTCTTTGACACGCTGAATCGAATGGCGCAAACAGAATTGAAATCGGACCATTAGTTTAGAATTTCGAATTTGACTTGGCCTCCCAGAACGGCCCAAATGACCAGTTTTTGGACTTTAAAAGGCCTCTGTAGCCCAAACTATAACTCCTAGGGAATTCTACCTGCTGTCATTCGATTTCCCTCGACCGACAGCTTCCATACATGGTCGTAGATTTCATTTTCGACCAGCCATTCTCCCATAATCGAAAACATTTGTTCAAAAATGCCTGGGTTTAATTAAACCCAGGAAAATCGATGATTTTGGTCTGATTTTGACTATTCAAGATTATGGTATACTTGGAATCGTCTCGTCGTTGCGATTCCAACGTTTTTTTCAAGATAAATATATTTCATCATACTTTTAGGAATAATTTTAATAAAATATCATAATATTGTTAATAATAAGTTATCAATATAAATGGGGATGCTCCCCATACTTTATTCTGAATCTAACAGAAAGTCATACCATCAGTGACATTTAATAAGTGATTGCACACATTACATCCTGTTTACCTTCCACCAAATTTTCCTGATTGATACCCGTATAATAGAAGGATAAAATATTATATATTTATTAACCCTTCTGTACCGGCGAAGTATATTTGTATTTGTCTTGAGCTACATTTAGACGATTGCAACCCTTATTTAGCGGCGAGCAACATAAGTCGAGTTAAATAAAGCTGGACTATGTGGCGGCGCTCGACATAACTCGAGTGGCAATTTCAGCACATAATGTGGCTGAGAGAGAGAGACAAGTGGTGGCAGGAGACTAGCGAGCGTATAACTGCTCCAGACCACCGCGGCGAACCTACTGACACAAATCTCAGCTCCCTCCTCCCTCTCTCACTCGCTACATACTCAATTATGTACCGAAAGTACCGAATTAACTGCTTTTTGCACTCGCGTTGCACGGTTATTGCAAGAAAACTATCCATCATACAAGGATCGTTATGGTGTCATTCGAAAGCTTGTTTATGCCCTTTCAGGGATAGGTACTTGTTTTACGTTCTGGGTCTTATTTAGGCATGAAAATGATCACGTAAACAGCCCTATTTTGGCTAAAAACACCCCGCTGTGCGGTACACATAAATAAACCGCATAGGCCGCTCGTAAGGTGTTAAGATTAAAAGGATACTGTATATGATAGCTAAAGGGATTAATTGAGATCGTCTGTAGCCTTTTAATTGGTAGACGTCCTTCCTAAGCCATGTAAAGACTTATTATAATTGCCAGAATATAATACAATGGATGTTACCGGTATTGAATGGGATAAAGATCAAGCTACACATTTATTTCCCTCCTTCCACCGGCCCCTTTATCCCCATTCCCCCTGGCAAACTGCCGGGCAGTTCGACTTGGCCTTTCTGGAGGGCCCAAATTACCAAATGACCGCCGGCAAACTGCCGGACAGTGCCTGGTGATTTCGCTCAACTGCGTGCACGGGCATATCCCTGGTTTGCCCGCTGAATTTGCCCCATATCGAACATTTCCCTTGTGCCCGACGGGCAGTGCTCGATCGATTTAGGGGGCTCACCTCGTTTTTTTTCTCTCTCGCTCGACCTTTTTTCTCTGGGTTGTATCCATTCGGCGTCATTCAGCCTACTGTTTTAAAATTAAGACGTTTATCCCCATCTAGGTATCGATTTTCTCCTGGCGAGTGGTAGCGAGCCAACATACTTATTTTAAATGTTTATTACAGCAAGCTAAATTTTTACATTTTTCGATAGAAAATTTCTCTGGCGAAGGCGGCTTTGTTCAAAACAATGCTGGTTCGTTATCGCTCGCCAGAAAAAAATCGACACCCGGATGGAGATAAACGTCTTAAAACAGTTGGCTGAATGGGGCCAAATGGATACAAGCCAGAATGGTTTATGGTTTACACTTCAAATGATGTCATTGGAAGTGATAAAGGGACCAAACCAATTATATTTCCGATCAATTTTCTGGTATTTCTTCTCCTATTCATTCAAGTCTTCAAACTGTATTGCTCTAGTTTGCCACCCTGCCTATAATGATGACAGAACTGCATATATTATGTGATTAGTTTGCCACCCTGCCTATAATGATGACAGAACTGCATATATTATGTTGTGATCATGTGTAAGAAAAAGACAACATTGTAATATACTGTATTCATGTTTTATTATGTTCCCTCCACCAACCAACTTTACTCCTAAACTCAATTAATTAAATCAACAAATACATGTGGTAGTCCAGGGATTCGAACCTAGGATGCTCACACCGAAATTCAGTGCATTTATCCATTGCGCTACGAAGACAGTGTAAAGGATAGGACAGCATTGCATTGCTTATGTGTTCATTTGCAGGATAATGACATCACTAACTACTAGCGTTGCCAATTTAGCTACTTTTCCGCTAGATATAGAGGTATTTATTTGGATCTAGAGGAAAATTCTTACATCTAGCGACATGAATGCTAGAGATAGTCTGTAGAAGTGAGCCATTGTACTGCGAAAATGTAGAGATTGTGCCATTAGTGTAACGATTCTCATCACTTAGGCTACTCACTATCTAGAGGACATGATTTGGTAACCCTGCAGTAACTACTATGTGTGTAGGCTATGTGTAAACAAATATAACAATGCAAACGCTATGTGTTCATGTGTACAATAAGAAAATTACAACATTGCAGATACTAAATGCTTATAGGCGTATGTAAGAACATATGTAAGAACATCAGTTGCCCTCTGACCCTTGACTAGTGCGGACGTCCCCAGTGACCGCTAGTGTACCGGTTTACCCTTAGTGAGGTCCTAGTGAACTTTCATAGTGATGGCTGTTGTTGATGAGTCTGCTGTCTCCTCCCATACTCTCCAGCTTTGTCTTGCTTTGCAAGAAAGACTGGAGAGTGTGGAGCAGGAGATTCAGTGTCTCAAAGATGAAAATTTGGCCTTGAGACTAGCTATGGCAGAGAAGAAGTGTGAGGCTACCGGAAGTGTTCCCAGGGATCGTGAAGCCCCTTGGAAAGTGGTATCAACTAGTGCAACGGCCTGCAAGCTGAAAAGGCAGCCAGTCAAGACCCACAACAACTTCAGCACCTTGGCTGATGAGAGTGATGGCGATGAAGTGGCGATCATCGAGGCAGTGAGAGGGGAGGGGGGGGGAGTCTGCTGCTGTTGCTGCAACAACTGCTGCTACACGCCGACAAAAGGAAAAAGCTAAGTCTGTTTTCATTGTCGGTGATTCATTGGTTAGATACCTTGGCAGGGCAACAAACACTCAGGTTGGTAAAGTTGTCTGCGTGCCTGGTGCCGGAGTCGGGAGGGTGGCTGAGAAGATAGATGCTGTCATGGAAGTGAGTGGGGAGGACCCCATCATCTTCCTCAACGCAGGGAGCAACGACATATGGAGATGCAGGACTGAGGAGTTGCTCTCCAAGTATCAGGAAATGTTGGAGAGGATCAAGGAAAAAAGGTGGAGTTCCTGTGGTAAACAGTATCCTGCCTAGAAGAGGGGTAAGGAAGGAATGGTCCTCCAGGGCTATTGGTGTAAATAGCCGGCTGGAGAAGTACTGCAAGGCAAATACTATTCCATTCCTGGATAACTGGTCCCTCTTTTATGGTAAGGATAAACTGTATGCCCAGGATGGAGTACATCTCTCTCGACTAGGAGTTTCGACCTTGGCCAGCTCACTCGACAAGATTGTTGCGGGGTTTCGTTAAAAAAACCTGGGTGTGTAAGTAAAATACTGTCTCCATATGGAGCAGGTACTTCATGTGACAAACCAGTGAGTAAAATAGAAATAATCAGTCAAGATAGTGCGGATATAGTGATGGGTAATAGTAGTATCGATAACACTACACATGTAACTGATAGTAAAGATGAGAATACTAATAGAGTAGAATTTCCGTCTAGAGCTAGTAGTTCAACAGGAAATAATAAGTTAGCTAAACAAAATAGAAAATTAGTTGCAAATGAAAGTAATAGGTTGAGGGTATATTATACAAATTGTAGGAGTTTATGTAGCAAAATGAACGAACTTAGAGCACTCGTTAGCACAGAAAATATAGACATAATAGCGCTAACTGAAACGTGGATTAATACAGAATCTAGGCATTTTTTAGCAGAATTTGATATTCCAGGATATAGTTTGTTTAAATATGACCGAACAAGTAGGAGGGGCGGGGGTATAGCAGTGTTTGTCAGGAGTACATTAAAAAAGCTGTATTAAATCAGGTATTAGACTAAATAATGATAATGAAAGTGTTTGGGTAGAGGTTAACGAAGGTAGTGAGACCATAGTTATTGGAGTTATATATAGACCGCCTAATATGAGTAGAAATGGCGGAAAATCGTTATGGGAGGAAATTAAAATAGCATCAAGGTTTAGCAATGTGTGCATTATGGGGGATTTTAAATTTCCGAACATTGATTGGCAGCACCAAATAGGCGAGTCCGATTCAGTAGAGTTTATTGAGGTAGTACAAGATAGTTTTTTATTTCAATTCATAGATACGCCGACTAGAGGTATTAATATTCTTGATTTAGTTTTCAGTAACAATGAACATATGATAAATAATGTAGAGATTGGTGACCACCTAGGAAATAGCGATCATAAATCTATTTATTTTAATATACAATGGACAGGGAATGCTAAAGAGAATACGACACTTATCCCAGATTTCAGAAAAGCCGATTATGGTGGGCTAAGAAGAGACTTAAGGGTGGACCCTATTGTTAAGCAATTAAGTCAGGATATGCCAGAGTTAAACTTGCCACCTACATATAACCAGTTTATTGCTTCACTCCACAATGCTCAAAATAAATATATCCCTAAAAGAAGATTTAGATCGACGCAGAACCAACCAAAATGGATGACTAACAAGCTAATAGATCTTATAGGAAAAAAGAAAGGAATATATCGAAAAATAAAGAAAGGTGAAAATCATTTACATATATACTATCAGACTATATCAAGACAGGTCAAAAAGGAAATCAGGAAAGCAAAAAAGAAATTATGAAATAAGGATAGCCAGTGACTCAAAAAATAACCCTAAAGCTTTTTACCAACTATATAAATCTAAAGTTAGAGATGTAATAGGCCCCCTAAAAACTTCAATAGGAGAAATAACAGAAAATGATTTAGAAATGTGCAGTACATTAAATAGTCAGTTTCTTTCCGTTTTCACTAATGAAAATTTGGCACAGATTCCAGAAGTCAATATGGTATATAGTGATAGTATAGAAAATATGTTAAGTACAGTTAGTATAAGTAGAAATGATGTGCTTAAGGAAATTGACAGACTGAAACCTCAAAAATCGCCTGGTCCTGACGAGGTATATGCTAGAGTATTAAAAGAATGCAGAGATGAGTTAAGTAGCCCATTAGCGTTTGTATTTAATAAGTCATTAGAAACAGGTTTAGTTCCAGAAGCTTGGAAGCTTGAAAATGTAGTTCCGATCTTCAAAAAAGGTGATAAATCGATAGCATCCAATTACCGTCCCATTAGTCTCACATCAATCATAGGAAAGTTGCTAGAGTCTATTATTGCTAGGAAAATTAGAAGCCACTTAGAAAAATTTAACTTAATAAATTCTTCTCAGCATGGATTCACTCAGGGACGTTCTTGCCTTACTAATTTGCTTAGCTTTTTCTCAGAGGTATATGAAGCAGTAGATAGTGACAAGTCATATGATATTATTTATTTAGATTTCAGTAAAGCTTTCGACAGAGTCCCTCATGAGAGATTGATGAGAAAGGTTGAGGCACATGGAATAGGAGGATCGTTGTTGGGATGGATTAGGTCATGGCTAATTGGTAAGAAAACAGAGAGTCAGCATAAATGGTACCAAGTCAGAGTGGGGAGCAGTCAAAAGTGGTGTCCCCCAGGGATCGGTATTAGGTCCCCTGTTGTTTCTTATATACATAAATGACCTAGATTTAGGTATAACTAGTAGGATAAGTAAATTCGCAGACGATACTAAAATGGGGAGATCAATTGATTCAGATAGCGATATAGAGTGCCTCCAAAGGGATCTAGATACCTTACATGAATGGTCAGTAAATTGGCAGATGAAGTTTAACATTGACAAATGCAAGGTATTAAAGATAGGGAAGATGCAAACAAATGTTAAATATAAACTAGCTAATTTAGAATTAGAAAATTCACACTGCGAGAAAGATCTAGGTGTGTTTGTTAGCAATGATTTGAAGACTAGAAAACAGTGTATAAGCGTTCGTAATAAGGCAAACAGGATTCTCGGGTTCATATCTAGGAGTGTGAGTACCAGAACTGCTGATGTTATCTTAAAACTTTACTTGTCATTAGTGAGACTCCATATGGATTATGCTGTCCAATTTTGGTGTCCTTATTACAGAATGGACATAGATTCATTGGAGAGAGTACAGTGTAGAATGACAAAAACTATCCATAAGCTATCCATAATGCCATCCTTAGTGCTATAGTGGGATTAAAAACGATAGGGAGCTTTAAGATAAAATTGGATAAGCATATGGACGAGAAAGGTTGGGTGTGAAGGGGGATCAGCCGGGTTGGGCCAATCAGCGCTCTGCAGACCCCGTAATCCTGCGTTAATCTCTAACCGTTTTGGTAAGATGATCCTCAGGGTATTAGAGTGTTGAGCTTATAATTGGGCTTTGAAATTGGGGTTGTGTGGGACAGGGATCTGCCTTGCTTAGGCCAATCGGCTTTCTGCAGACTTCCATTTTCTTATGTTCGTATGCTCTTATAATATTAGAAATCTTCCGTATGAAGAAATTAGGTTTACATTCGTTAGAGAGACGCAGAGTTAGAGGGGATATGATAGAGGTGTTCAAGTGGGTTAGTGGGATTAACAAAGGGGACATGACAAATGTACTAAAGCTCAGTGATAGCGAAAGAACTCGTACCAATGGTTTCAAATTAGATAAATTTCGTTTCAGAAAAGATATAGGCAAATATTGGTTTGGTAACAGAGTTGTAGATGGGTGGAATGGACTACCAAGTGCTATAGTGGGATCTAAAACGGTAGGGAGCTTTAAGATAAAATTGGATAAGCATATGGACGAGAGGGGTTGGGTGTGAAGGGGGATCAACCGGGTTGGGCCAGTCAGTGCTCTGCAGACCCCCATAATCCTGCGTTAATCTCTAACCGTTTTGGTAAGATGATCCTCAGGGTATTAGAGTGTTGAGCCTATAATTGGGCTTTGTAATTGAATTGGGGTTGTGTGGGACAGGGATCTGCCTTGCTTAGGCCAATCGGCTTTCTGCAGACTCCCATTTTCTTATGTTCTTATGTATTTGGGTATCTTTTTGCTGAGGTCCCTTCTCCCCCATGTGTAGACCCATTAATTTTGAGATATTTTAGACGATCGCCCCATGAGTTTGGTGATTTTATGACCTTTTACCCCAACTCTCCAACCCAAGAGTGAAATGTTATTCTCAGTCTTCTATTCAACAGCTGAGCTCTGGAACTCTCCAGAATCAGTCTTTCCCTCTTCCTATGACTTAAATTGCTGTAAACTCCGTGTGTCCAGGCATTTTGGCTCGAACGTCCCTTGATTTTGGCCCTGTCACTCTTTCAACTCTAGGGGAGGCACTCGCTACAGGCAGTTCTGCCTTTTGCTAAGAATCCTCCTCCTTTTGTACAATTCTCATACACGACGAGCCAGAGAAGCGGGCGAGAGAACGCGAAACTGGTCCTGGACCCTGAAAATAGGAACTTTAAATGTTGTTTCTGTTCAAACTCTGTCTCGAGTCGGCCACCCCCAGCAATGGGGTAAGTGTGCTTGAGTAATACATACATACATACATACAGGTTATATGTTTTAATTGTGGACTTGTGAGAAACCAACTTCACACATTGACCACTAGCGACTTTCTGGCTACAAGGAACTTTTAGCTTTAGTCACAGATTTTTAGAAGAAATACGAACAAAAACAGATTTGTAGTACACGCATAAGTACATTAAATCCAGTTTAACATAGTTCCATCCACCAAATTCAGTATTTCTGTTAAATATCAATGTTTTTTTTTTTTTTTCTATGTGATTGAGGGAGGCAAAAGGCAGAATGCCTATAGAGAGTGCCTCCCCTATAGTTGAAAGACTGGACAGGGCCAAAATCAAGGGACGTTCGAGCCAAAATGCCTGGACACACGGAGTTTGAAGCAATTTAAGTCATAGGAAGAGGGAAAGACTGATTCTGGGAGAGAGTTCCAGAGCTCAGCTGTTGAGTAGAAGAAAGTTTGAGAGTAACGTTTCACTCTTGGGTTAGAGAGTTGCACAGAGCAGGGGTGGGATTGAGTTGCAAGACGGGTACCACGTGCCCTACGTAAAGGAGGTGGTATGCACTGGGAAAGCTCTGAGGAACACTGATTATTATAGTAGCGATAGAATAGCGAGAGATGCAACATTGCGGCGGAGAGAGAGATTGCAGAGAGTTGGTGAGTGGATGGGAGTTAATGATACGACAGGCCTTCCTTTCAACTTTGTCTAGGAGAGCGGTGTGAGAGGAACCTCCCCACACATGTGAACAATACTCAATACAAGGACGCACTATGCCCCTGTACAGAGCAAGAAGCTGTGTTGGGGAAAAGAACCCCCTAAGGCGGTTGAGCACAACCAGCTTCTCGGAGGCTGCCTTAGCAAGACTGGTAATATGGTCCTTCCAAATGAGAGCAGAAGAAAAAGAGACACCAAGAATATTGAGAGAAGATGAAGGGTTGATTTTTGAATTGTTGAAGAATAAGGGATAGTCCGCTGGGAGATCCTGACGGGTAGATAGATGGAGAAATTGGGTTTTGGAAGCATTAAAGGTAACAAGGTTTTCTCTGCCCCAATTGGAGATAGTATTTAGATCAGAATTTAAGAGTTCTATGGCTTCATTACGTTTGTCGTTAAGGGATTGCTGGCTGGGGCGTTCTGAAAACTAATGGAGTAGTGTAAGGTTGAGTCGTCTGCGTATGAATGGATGGGAATTAAGGTACAGTTAAGGAGATCATTTATAAAAATTAGAAAGAAAATAGGAGATAGGACAGAGCCCTAAGGAACACCAGAGTTTATAGGGTGAGGAAGTGAACAATGGCCATCCACAACCGCGGCCATGGAACGGCCGGAAAGGAAATTAGAGACAAAGGCACAGATGGAGGGATAGAAACCGAAGGAGGATAGTTTAGAAATTAAAGATTTGTGCCAGACTCTATCGAAAGCTTTCGATATGTCTAGTGCAATAGAAAAAGTCTCACCGAAGTCCCGAAAGGAGGATGACCAAGAGTTAGTAAGATATGAAAGAAGATCACCAGTAGAGCGACCCTTAAGGAAGCCATACTGGCGATCTGAGAGCAGATTATGATAAGAGAAATGCTTAAGAAATTTGGAAGCAAGACAAGACAAGAGATGAGAGCAATTGGACGATAGTTGGAGGGTTGAGAGCGGTCACCCTTCTTTGGGACAGGTTGAATGTGAGCAAACTTCCAGCATGAAGGGAAGATGTTAGAGGATAGACAGAGACGAAAGAGTTTGCCTAGGCAGGGAGTCATCACGGAAGCACAGTTTTTGAGAACAACAGGAGGAATACCATCCGAACCATACGCCTTATTAGTGTTAAGCCCAGAGAGGGTAGAA
The DNA here is from genome assembly GCA_032716605.1 of Paralithodes platypus. Taxonomy (NCBI): domain Eukaryota; kingdom Metazoa; phylum Arthropoda; class Malacostraca; order Decapoda; family Lithodidae; genus Paralithodes; species Paralithodes platypus. The sequence continues at coordinate 682,910 of CM064522.1, read as the reverse complement.
AGTACATCTTTAGAAGAGATTAGGATATTAGGCATAAGTAAGAGAGAGGAGGGTGGAGAGAGAGGAATAGCACCGGAATCATCCAAGGTGGAGTTTCTAGCAAAAGTTTGAGCGAAGAGTTTAGCTTTTCAGAGGAAGAAGTGATGGTTGTACCATCAGAGTGGGAAAGATGAGAAAGATAAATTGTTAGAGAGGTTTTTGGCTAGATGCCAGAAAGCTTGGGAAGAGCTAGAGTTGGATAGTTCAGTGCATTTATTAATGAAAGAGGTTTGGCAAGTCGAAGAACAGATTTGGCTTGATTCCGGGCAGAAAACATAGGAAGAATGAGAGTCTTGAGTTTTAAGGCGACGGTACCGTTTGAATGCTTCCTCCTTATTGCGGACAGCAGTAGAACAGGCGTGAGTAAACCAAGATTTTTTAGCATTAGTCTGAGAGAAAGAGAATGGAATGTATGCTTCCATGCCTGATAGGATTACCTCGGTAATGCGTTCAGCACTCTCCGAGGGTCCCCGGCCACGGAAGCAGAAATTATTCCATCGGAAATCAAAGAAGTACTGCCGGAGAGCCTCCCAGTCGGCAGCGCCAAAGTGCCACAAGCGCCGCCGGCTAGGAGGATCGGGTGGCCGTACTGGAGGGATAGGACAGGTGACAGAGATAAGTTTATGGCCAAAGGAGAGAAAAGATCGACAGTATAAGAAGAAGGGTTAGAAGTTAGAAAAAAGTCAAGAATGTTGGGCCGATCTCCGATGCGATCCGGGATACGGGTGGGTTGCTGAACTAACTGCTCTAGGTCATTTAGGATAGAAAAGACGTAGGCTTGTTCACCAGGTGGATCAGTAGTGTGAGAGGAGAGCCATTGGCGGTGGTGAACGTTGAAATCTCCTAAGATGGAGATTTCTGAGAAAGGAGAAATGGATAGAATATGTTCCACTGTAGAGTTTAGATAGTCAAAGAATTTGGGAAAGTTGGTAGAGTTAGGGGAAAGATAGACAGCACAGAAATATTAGTAAGGAAAGTTTGAGCCATAAGTTGAGAATTCAGAGGAGTTGAAATCGGGAACACGAGAGCAAGTGAGTTTGTTGTGCACATATGCACAACATCCGCCTTTGGCTTTGAAACTAGGATAGAGAAAGGAGGATACAGAGAAGGGGCTGCTGGATGTTGCTACAGACACCTGAGTTTCGGTGAGGAAGAGAAGATCAGGTTTGTAGGAGGGGAGATGGTGTTCAACAGAGTGAAAGTTAGAGGAAAGTCCACGAATGTTGCAGAAATTAATAGAAAGAGTAACAGGTCGAGGTCCAGGTAATTTTGTAGGGTCGTCAGGGGATGGTCGGTCGGGTGTGGGGGCATTTATGGTTCCCCCCCCCCCCTGGGGACTCTGAGGCTGGGCAAGAATTCATCATTTTGTTTTTTTAAATTTTGGTGTGGAGGAATGAAGTGTGGTGTGCATGTTTAGTGTAGTGAAGTGGATAGGAGGAGGAGGTGTTTGTGAGAGCTAGCTGGATTGCTCTCAGTCTACATCTTGAACTTCCTTATAGCCTGAAATTAGCCAGTGGTTAACCTTCTCCGACATATGACGCGATTTTGAGCCTATTGGGGATACTTTCAAGCATTTGTTACGATCAGGGGTATTAGAAACCTTTAGTTTAGTTACTTCAACCTCTGCAGTTGTCTTTGAGTTAGCTATGGGCAGAAAACTAATTTGGAGAGGTAATTATAATAGTGAGAGAACTCTATTTCTTATTGCTAATCTGGCAACCTCTACGTCATAAATGCGTGAAAGGGTTAATTGTGTAGGTCTAAATGGGATTTGAAACCCGCCTTTAGCTCAGCTCATCAGTCATGACAATGTACAGGACGCTCTACCCAGCACACCATAAGGTCGCCTACGGAAAATGTGTTCTAGTAGTCATGCGAGACACTATTCCTAACCAGTACTAAAACCGAGTTCCCTCTGTTTAGTTATTATAAACATGCAAAGTTAAATTTATGCTTTACAGTTCTTATTATATCTTTGAAAGTGATAACATGGCCAAGACTTTGCGCAATTTCGCGTAGATTTTCGTTTATTTCTTCTCCCATTCATTGCAAGTCTTTAAGGGGGGGATGGGTGTATAATATTTCCTCGTAGATATATATTGTTGTAATTGTTTTAGTTTCTTCTCTAGACCTCCTCCCTCAAGCTTTACAAAAAAAAAACCCAACACCCTCCTTCAAGATAAATGTGTACATTTTTCGATAGAAAAATATCCCGGCCGAAGGCCAATTCCTCATAAATAACAGGCTCGCTACCGCTCGCCAGGAGAAAATCGACAACTAAATGGCACGAAAGGTCCTACTATTAACAAAGAAATTAGGTGAAAGGTCTTAAAATCGCCAAACTAATGGACCTAAATTTTGGAGGTCTTAAAATCTCAAAACTAATGGGGTTAAACATGAGGGGGAAGAGGGTCCATAAAAACCATACACCCTCCCTTAAACCAAGATGTCCCAACGTGGCACCCTGACCGGTAGATGGACAATGGTCATTTACTATACCGGAACTCCGTCATGACCAACCCCTAACTGTGGCTACCGTATCCGGGCACCGATATTATTACCTTAAGGGAGTAGTGCTTGGTTGTTGGCCTTCTGTATATATATATATACAGGTACATATATAAGTATATTATTATTTTTCTCACTAGACCTCCATCAAGCTTAAAAAGATACCCCCTGGACTCCCTTTCAAGATTAATTTGTACATTTTTCGGCCGGGAAATTCTTAAATAACAGGCTCGCTGTCGCTCGCCAGGAAAAAATAGACACCTAAATGGCACGAAACGTCTTAATATTGACAAAGAAATTAGGTTAAAGGTCTCAAAATCGACAAACTAACGGAACTATAACGTCTTAAAATCTTAAAACTATTATGCTAAACATGAGGGAGAAGGGGGTCCAGAAAAACCGAGCACTACCCCCTTAAGGAAAACTTGTCTAAAACATTGAGCCGCACCTAATGAACGATAAAGGTTATAGTTCCTGTGAGTGAGGGAAGGAGTGGGGGGGGGGGGGGGTGAGAACCGGTGTAGGGCCAATTCGGCCCTTTTCCAACTCGGCCCATCTAAGATTACCAACTCGGCTCACTTACTACCAACTCGGCCCGTCTTGCATTACCAACTAGGTACCAACTCGGCCCGTCTTACATTACCAACTCGGCCCATTTATTTGAAAATCTTTAATCTTTAATCAGTGTTTTGAACAATGGATTCAAACTTGAGTGGTTTGAATTAACATAATTAGGTCCGCCAAATACAATGTAGGCCCACCAATGATAAAGAAAGGGTTCAAACAAAAACGACACCTTTTCCAGTCTATCGGAGATAGTGGGGGTGCTTGAAAACGCGGCTTACTGATTTGAAAGAGATTTAACTATCAAAACACGCAACGTTGACACCTTTAATAATCAGTGCTTCGAACAATGTATTACTTTAGTGGTTTGAGTCAATGGCCTATAAGTAGGCCCACCACTGATAAAGAAAGGATTCAAAGAAAATTAATGATACAATGAGTTGAGTCAAGTACAGTACATACGATATATGTAATAATACTTTTATTATATATACACTTAAATGTGTCGAAGATGATTAAGCAGTGATCGAGTGTGAGTGAATCAAACAGGAAACAGTGCAAAGTTAATTCAGTTCTTACACTGCATCGCTACAACGAACATAATGACTAATCAATTAATGCTTAGTATGCTTTAAGGATGTGCGTCCTTTGCGGAAGGGGCTGCAGTGTGATTGCAATCTATGGCAACACCGAACCTGTGGTACTCTGGCATCACAAGGAAAGCATACAGAAAAGCAGTGCGAGAGAGGCTGGGAATCAACTGGAATTGTAATTTTTGCTATGAACAATCAACAAATTTGCACCCCATCGCAGAAAGTTCGACTTTCACAGGCTGAACACCCCCATGAAGAAATAATGGCTATTATATTTTACCAATGACTCCTGTAATAATAAAGTTGTTTAACAAAAATTAAAAGCAGTGTCTCACCACGTTGCTGTCTATGTTTGAATGCTAGAGGTCCTTCCTAAACTAACTAATAAAGATTATGTATAAACATATACATATTAAATTTCATCACTGACTCCTGTAATAATAAAGCTGTTTTAAATTGTTTATAGGCTAGTCTGTTGATTTAGCCTACTATTCGATGCGTAGAGTAGCCTAGAATAAAGACCATAAGCAAGGGCATTAGGCCATGTTGTCCGAGTTGGTAATGGGCCATGTGGGCCGAGTTGGTATATGATGGGCCGAGTTGGACGGTATTCGTGAGAACCAGGTGGCACCGGATACAACCCTTTACTATGGGCAACACACCGGAAGTTATTGTCTTAACTACCGACACCCACACATACACTACCAAACATTATTATTATAATTAGGATCGGTACTGTTTTCTGTATTTAGCAAAACAATAAATACAAAATATAAAAATTAAATAGAATATATATATATATATATATATACCGGTATATATATATATATATATATAAGAAGCTATGCTATTATCGGTACTTAGAAGGTATACCTATATGATAATAGACTGCATGTACTTTATCACCTTCAGCACCAAGACTTATGTTTTGGTTTATTCTCATTAGACTTATTTTTATTTAAATTATATTTCGAGGACTCAAAGGGTGAAAATAAATTAATAGAATCTAAATAAAATTGGTACGTCGTAGGCCTAGATAAATTATAAATATAGATACAAAAAACGCGTCATCATAATGAAGAGGATATAAGGGATATATCCGTATGTGTCAATGTAGTGTGTGTATGTGTGAGTGTGTGTGTCAGTGTATGTGTGAGTGTGTGTGTTCACCTCTTCAGAATACGATGACACTTTATTTGATAATATTCTGGCTATCATTCGACGATTTCTTCAGCTCTAGGAATCACAGGACTACAAACTATCTTAATTAACCCCTCGACTCCCACAGACCCTTCCTAAGCTACAAACAATCGTCTAATGATGGCCAGTACAAAATTAAGAAACTCATCACTGGCTGAAAGGGTAACTGTATGAGGTGAACAAAATATGGGCATGAAAAGGGTAATTCATGTGGCCATTGTAAATTGTCCATTAAACGAATATTGGTTAGTGATAGACCCATTTAATATGAGGATAAAGTGGTATAAGAACATAAGAACATAAGATGATGTGCTTAAGGAAATTGACAGACTGAAACCTCAAAAATCGCCTGGTCCTGACGAGGTATATGCTAGAGTATTAAAAGAATGCAGAGATGAGTTAAGTAGCCCATTAGCATTTTTATTTAACAAGTCTATAGAAACAGGTTTAGTTCCAGAAGCTTGGAAGCTTGAAAATGTAGTTCCGATCTTCAAAAAAGGTGATAAATCGATAGCATCCAATTACCGTCCCATTAGTCTCACATCAATCATAGGAAAGTTGCTAGAGACTATTATTGCTAGGAAAATTAGAAGCCACTTAGAAAAATTTAACTTAATAAATTCTTCTCAGCATGGATTCACTCAGGGACGTTCTTGCCTTACTAATTTGCTTAGCTTTTTCTCAGAGGTATATGAAGCAGTAGATAGTGACAAGTCATATGATATTATATATTTAGATTTCAGTAAAGCTTTCGACAGAGTCCCTCATGAGAGATTGATGAGAAAGGTTGAGGCACATGGAATAGGAGGATCGTTGTTGGGATGGATTAGGTCATGGCTAATTGGTAGGAAACAGAGAGTCAGCATAAATGGTACCAAGTCAGAGTGGGGAGCAGTCAAAAGTGGTTACCCCCCAGGGATCGGTATTAGGTCCCCTGTTGTTTCTTATATACATAAATGACCTAGATTTAGGTATAACTAGTAGGATAAGTAAATTCGCAGACGATACTAAAATGGGGAGATCAATTGATTCAGATAGCGATATAGAGTGCCTCCAAAGGGATCTAGATACCTTACATGAATGGTCAGTAAAGTGGCAGATGAAGTTTAACATTGACAAATGCAAGGTATTAAAGATAGGGAAGATGCATACAAAATGTTAAATATAAACTAGCTAATTTAGAATTAGAAAATTCAGACTGTGAAGAAAGATCTAGGTGTGTTTGTTAGCAATGATTTGAAGCCTAGAAAACAGTGTATAAGCGTTTCGTAAATAAGGCAAACAGGATTCTCGGGTTCATCTCTAGGAGTGTGAGTAACAGAATTGCTGATGTTATCTTAAAACTTTACTTGTCATTAGTGAGACCCCATATGGATTATGCTGTCCAATTTTGGTGTCCTTATTACAGAATGGACATAGATTCATTGGAGAGAGTACAGCGTAGAATGACAAAAATATCCATAATATTAGAAATCTTTCGTATGAAGAAAGGTTCACGAGATTAGCTTTACATTCGTTAGAGAGCCGCAGAGTTAGAGGGGATATGATAGAAGTGTTCAAGTGGGTTAGTGGGATTAACAAAGGGGACATGACAAATGTACTAAAGCTCAGTGATAGCGAAAGAAACTCGTACCAATGGTTTCAAATTAGATAAATTTTGTTCAGAAAAGATATAGGCAAATATTGGTTTGGTAACAGAGTTGTAGATGGGTGGAATGGAACTACCAAGTGCTATAGTGGGGTCTAAAACGGTAGGGAGCTTTAAGATAAAATTGGATAAGCATATGGACGAGAAGGGTTAGGTGTGAAGGGGGATCAGCCGGGTTGGGCCAATCAGCACTCTGCATACCCCCATAATCCTGCGTTAATCTCTAACCGTTTTGGTAAGATGATCCTCAGGGTATTAGAGTGTTGAGCCTATAATTGGGCGTTGTAATTGAACTGGGGTTGTGTGGGACAGGGATCTGCCTTGCTTAGGCCAATCGGCTTTCTGCAGACTCCCATTTTCTTATGTTCTTATGTTCTAAGAAAATGGGAGTCTGCAAAAAGCCGATCGGCCCATACAAGGCAGATCCCTGTCACACCCAACCCCAATTTCAAGGCCCAATTATAGACCCATCTCACTAATACCTTGAGTACTGACCCCACCAAAAACGGTCAGAGATTAACACAAGATTACGGGGGTCTGCTGAGCGCCGATTGGCCCACACCTGGTAGAGATCCCCCTCACACCCAACCCATCTCGTCCATATGCCTATCTAATTTTATCTTAAAGCTCCCTATCGTTCTTGAACCCACTATATCACTTGGTAGCCTACTCCACCCATCTACAACTCTGTTACCAAACCAATATTTGCCTATATCTTTTCGGAAACGAAATTTATCTAATTTGAAACTATTTGTACGAGTTATTTCGCTATCACTGAGCATTAGTACATTTTTCATGTCTCCTTTATTAATTCCACTAACCCACTTGAATACCTCTATCATGTCACCTCTAACTCTGCGTCTCTCTAACGAATGTAAGCCTAATTTCTTTAACCTTTCTTCATACGGAAGATTTCTAATATTATGGATCATTTTTGTCATTCTACGTTGTACTCTCTCCAATGAATCTATGTCCATTCTGTAATAAGGACACCAAAATTGAACAGCATAATCCATATGGGGTCTCACTAATGACAAGTAAAGTTTTAAGATAACATCAGCAGTTCTGTTACTCACACTCCTAGATATGAACCCGAGAATCCTTTTGCCTTATAACGAACGCTTATACATTGTATTCTAGGCTTCAAATCATTGCTAACAAACACACCTAGATCTTTCTCACAGTCTGAGTTTTCTAATTCCACATTAGCTAGTTTATATTTACAATTTGTATTGATCTTCCCTATCTTTAATACCTTGCATTTGTCAATGTTAAACTTCATCTGCCATTTTACTGACCACTCGTGTAAGGTTCTAGATCCCTTTGCAGACACTCTATATCTCTAACTGAATAATTGTTTCTCCCCATTTTGGTATCGTCTGCAAATTTACTTATCCTACTAGTTATACCCCAAATCAAGGTCATTTATGTATATAATAAACAACAGAGGACCTAATACAGATCCCTGGGGGACACAACTCTTGACCGCACCCCATTCTGACCTCGTACCATTTATGCTGACTCTCTGCTTCCTACTAATTCGCCATGGGACCTAATCCATCCTAACAAACGCCCCACCTATTACCATGTGCCTCAACTTCTAATCAATCTCTCATGAGGGACTCTGTCGAAAAGCTTTACAGAAATCTAAAATATATAATATCGTATGACCTGTAATTTATCTACTGCTTCATATACCTCTGTATAATAAAAAACTAAGGCAAATTAGTAAGGCACTGAAGAACGTCCCTTATTGGATCCATGCTGTAGAAGAAAGGAATTTATTAAGTTAAAATGGTTCTAAGTGGTTTTCCCATTTCCTTAGCAAATAATTGAATAGTAGCTTTCCTAGTGATTGAAGTGAAGGACTAAATTGGACGGTAATTGGGTAGGCTATTGATTTATCACGCTTTTTTGAAAACTCTGGAACTACATTTTTGCAAGTTCCAAGCTTCTGGAACTATACCTGTTTATAATGAATTGTTAAAAAAGGGAACTGTTAATGGGTTTAAACTTAACTCATCTCTGCATTCTTTTAATACTTCAGCATATACCTCATCTGGACCAGGCTATTGCTGAGGTTTTCAGTCTGTCAATTTCCTTAAGCATCGTCATTTCTACTTATAGATTAACCGTACTTACACACTATTTTTTAGTACTATTCAGCTATATACCTTAAACTGAATTCTGGAATCCTATTTCGCAGATTTATTTTCAGTTAACCTGTATAGAAACTTACTAATTTAATGTATTCACATTTTTAAAAATTTTTTCTTTTCATTATTTCCTACTAAGTTTAATTTTTCTCTTTTCTCCATTCCCTGTTTTACTATAGTTTTTAAAAATCCTTATTTTTTTATTTTTTTAGGTCTTTCTATCCTGTATAAATTCTTTTCGTTTCCTGTAAAAACCTTTTATAACTCCTTATATATCGATATTACTAATTTTTTAATTTCTCCTTTTCTAATTTTTCGATAATTCCTCTATTATTTCCAAAAATTAAAATATTTAAAGTAAATCTCAATATACGCCAATTATGATATTCCACTTTGTTCTTCCTTTTCTTTTCTATATTATTAACTTTAATTTTCATTTTTATCTATTACTGGGCATTATGTCTTACACCACCTTATACACTATTAATTTTATGTCCTCCCGTTAAATAAGACTCTTTTTTATATTATTTTTCAAACCCCATATTTGTATCACCCCTTCACCACAATATCACTCACCATCATCCGAGCACCTTCTGCACCCTTTACTTTAACCAATAAACCGTTATATCCTCGGTAAGTTCACGTTTTCGTATTGATCTCTCAGTGATCTAATTCTGTTTCTTGTTCTTCCAGCTTCTGCTCTGGATCGTGTTTCTCTTTTTTTGTTTTTTTCATGCACTTTCTTTATTCATTATATATTCATTTTCTTGGCTTTTTTAATTTTCTTTCATTCTTTTCTCTTCATCAATCACATTTTAACTTTCTCTCTCCAATTTTTTTTTTGTCTGCCTGGTTATATTCATTAAAGAACATGTTTGTTTTTTCGATCATCTCTAATTATATCATTGTTTACTTCTACTTATGTTATTTGTTCTTTTCTTGTGTTCCTGTCTCTGCAGTAGTAATGATTTCCTCATCTTCTCTTCTAACCTCTTTGATCTCTTGTATTCTGTATGGATGGTGCTTATCTTTTTTGACAATTTAAAGCAACCGACCTTTTTTTTTTTTTTTCCCTTCATTATTATCTCAAAATGTTTTTTTAGTTTATTTTTCTTCTTTTTTTAATAATTTCTTTTTTTTCTTTTTTCATTCTTCAGTTTACTCTTATCCAATATTTTTATTCTTTTACCCATTTTTCTTCTATATATTTATCTTCTTCCCCATTTCCATCGAAATTTCTCAATTTTGTTTATTTTTGTTTTTCCATCTTTTTTTCATATATTGTTTTCTTCATAATCTAGGTTTCTCTTTTGTTTTAGTTTAAACTTTTGTTTTTATTTTCTATTTGGATTCTTATTTTGGGGAGCTCGTCGAAGTTTGTTTCATTCATCAACTGGAACTTTAACACCATCACCAAACTCTACACAATATTTGCTTTATAAGGAACCCCTTATATCTAAGTACTGTACTCAAGGTAACTTATTAAATTCAATAATCGTTCAATATATTCCCACTTTACTATTCTTTCTGATACCAATAACTTCCCTAAAGTCACTAATTTCCCAATGAACACCAACCCACTATTAATTAACACTGTAAATTTCATCTAAACACCACATTATCATATTACACTTGCCCAAATATCTGTACTTCACTTGTTTACAAACTATCTATAATTTCATCATTCCCACAGCGAAGAACTTCTCTCAAACCTACATTAAGTTTTTAATTATGGTTCAACATTAATTTCTTCCTGTCTGTTTACTTCACCCTTTTCCTGTATTTCGATACTTTTTTCCTTTCTTTTCCCATAGACAAGACTATCTAATTTTTTAAAATATTAGTCAATTTATTTTACAATTTAACGCCCCTTTTCTTTTCCTCTTCCCTTTCTCTTTTTATTTTTCTTCTTAGTTTTTTCCTTACTTCCCCTTCCACAACATTTCCATTATTCGGGTCGTTCGTCCGTGGTTTGGGTCTTATTTCTTACTTATATCCTTTTTTTTTTTTTTCTTAATTCTTTTTCTTCTCATTTAAATATTTTCTATTCCATTTTTACTCTTTTCCTTCCTTTTTTAGCTTCTTCTTTCCGTCCTGGTCTTTTTGTGACTTCTATTTCTTTTCTTCTTTTTTTCTCTCAATCTTTCTTCTTCACTCTTTTTACTCTTAGTTTCTATACAGCCTCTAGTTATCTATCTTCATTCCGGTATTACCTATTTTTTTTTAATTGTATAAATTTAATTACACTTCTTCATCTCATTATCTTTATTTTTTATATTTTAAATCTGTTATGATTGAAGTTATGTATCTTTATACGTACATTGTTTTATCCTACCCTAATGGAGCGGATGTCCCCCTTTAATACATCCCTTTCTATTTGTGTCAAACTTGGCCTTTTTGTATTAAAATATTTCAAATAACCATCAATACCATTCATTTATACGTTATATGTTCTATTTCGCGATGTTATTGTACTCAATTGATTTTTTCCTTCACTTTTAGTTTTCTACATTAATCTATTCTTATATGACTTTTTTTTTGTTTTTTAACATAACCTCTTTGATTATTTAAATTACTGATTACTTTCAACATTTTTTTATCTTCTATCCTCACTCTCTCATGATTATCATTTTTTCTCATTCTCCCATTCTCCTATCTTTTAATTGTTTATTTTAGTTATTTTTCAATTCCTCTTAAATTTCTTATCCATACCCTTTAATATTATTTCTAACTAACTACCATTCAGCTTTTTATATTACCAAAACTTTCTCTTCTCCCCCCTCCTAATTCTCTCCTTTTTCAACCGCCTACATATTCCTACTCTCTCTACCTTCACCGTTCTACTACATACCCCCGTCTTTTTTTTTATCCTTCGTATAACCTACCGTATCTTTTTTTTTTCAATCTTCTCCCCATTAACCTTTTTTCGCTTTTAGTTTCTCCTTTTTTCCTTCTTCCTAACAACTCTGCTCCGCCTTTATTATCTAAAAACTATCCTTTACATGTTCTTTTTTTTATCTTTACCTCATTTCGTTAGCCCCTCTTTCTTTATTTATTATATCCCTCAAAACCTTTTTTATCCATTTATTAACTCATTCTTTATTAAATTTTCCACTTTTCATTCTGTTTATCCCCTGTTTTCCTTATTTTTTAATTTTTTACTTTTTTCTCCATT
>CM064522.1:466207-670927 GCA_032716605.1 Paralithodes platypus | reverse complement strand
ACGTACAGGTTGAAAGTTCCGTGGTGTTACCAAGGGTCGGGAGAGCCACCTTTTTGGAGCATGCCCGTGAGCCTGTCCTGAGCGTGCTTTTGGTAATTGGGACCTGATGTCAGGAGAAAGCTAACTACGTTTGACGACATTTAAACAGTTGGTGCTTTTAGAGCAGTTTTTTCAAATGCACGGTGCGGCGACCTGACGTTAAAACCTTAAAAGAAAAGCACTCAAAAACTCTACAGGAGGCAGCTGAGATGGGCTGACCTCCGGCTATCACTAATTCCGTGGGTGCGGGTCTGCCCACGCCATAGTGAGGCAGGTAACAAGGGGCGTGATGCCCCAACCCCCCACGAGTTAGTGATATACCTTTATGCAAACAAGTACAAGAGCCATGGATTAAACCAAGACTGCCACCACCAAGACCTCAAGTACCGTCCCATTTAAGAAGGGGCCGGGCCCCTTCCCAGTACCAAAGGGGTAGTTTTGGAGTGGTTTATCATTGTCATAAAAAGGGGCACTTTTGTCAAGAGTTCTGTCCTAGCAACCCACCTACAGCAGCTGTGGTCCTTTGGCCTGCCCACATTGGTGTGGTCTCCGAAGTCATCTGATTTTGGCCCGGGGCAGTTTCGTCAGAGGTCTGAGGCAACAGCCCGAATGCAGAAGCCCCCTGGAGGCTCGAACCCTGCTCAGGATGCTTTTTTGCGACCATAGACGGGCGGGGTTGCATGATTAGTGGTCGGGGCTGCAAGCATGGAGTAGAGGTCCTTGCGTGATTACAGGTGCTTCCCAGACTCTGATGAAAACTTGGACCTGGCTACCCACTAGTAAACGCGGCTCGGGAGGTAGTGGTGCATGGGTATGTAATGCACTAACTCGGTCCCCATAACCCGCTGGTGCGGTTGGAGTTGGAGGTGGATGGTGTGGCACGTGAATTGGATGTCGGGATTGTGGAGAAACTGCCAGTGGAGGGCGTCGACCTCTCGACTTCTCCTTTCTCATTCTCTAATCTTTATTAAACTCAACATCCCTTCTGGTTGTTTCAGCATAGACGTTCACCGTCGGGCCAGTCGTATTGTACGCGGAGAAGAAGCTCTCAGATATTTCCATGTATTGGGGCTTTTAAAATGAGGTTTGGAGAGACGTACTTTTCCGGAGGGATGTCCTCTCTCGGGAAGGTTGTAGACCGTTATATGTCTTCCCTGGCAAGGTTGTTTTGAGGGTGATTCTGCTTGTTTATCTAAAAGATAGACTAGGGGTAGAGGTTAACTGTGTTCCGTTGTCTGGTCCGATGTGTTCAGTGGTTAGCTAAGCCCCGTGCACGACATCGACAGGTACTGTGTGAGCCTAAGTTGTCTTCGGGTGGGGTTTTACTTTGGCCGAGCACAGCGCTGGTGGTGTGAGAGGGGCCATAAGCCTAATCCCTCCCCAACATAGTGCTTAGCCTCTTTGTGTTGACTTCTGATGGATCGCCAGGATGAGAACTATGTACTAAGAGACCTAGATTTATTCCAAGAGAGCATCCCTCCCGTCATATAACGTAATCTTCATTATAACCAACTTTCGGACAACGTTAGGCTACGAGCCGCATGCGTCACCCATTGTTGCCTCTGACCTTGATAACCCCAGCTTAGACTTTTATTAACTGAGTCCAGTACAACTGGTTAGAGGATAATCCCCCATTATTATATGTATGCAGCATTATTAATTCACTGCACTTTTGAGCCGAGGTTTTGTTTTGGTTGAGTTGGCACAACCATAGTAGGCTTTGTTTTTGCGTTGTGTCACAAAGAATTTCTTTAAGAGTTGTCGAGCATTACTAACCTTTGCGCAGTCTTTATTATTTCGCCTGCCTGATTAATTACTATATGTCCCTAGCATTTATTGTGACCCGTTTCCTGTCTGCATTATAATTGTTTCAAGATTCTTTACGAGAACATCTCCCAGCATCACAGACTTATTTCAGAAGTTTCCAGTTGATGTTTGCAGGACTAGCAATTGCACTTTCTTTTTAATACAGGATGCCAGTTATTTTGAGTATCCTACCGGTAACGTTTAATTAGTCCACGTTACTATCTTTTTCTTTGTGTAACCCTAATCACGAGTAATCTTTTAACTGTTTTGAGAATAGGCCTGTTTTCAATCATCGAGCAGTCAGCCTAGTGTGTGTGCAACTCATTTAACTCGCGTCCATAGGTTAAATACCTCCGTTGTCCCAGGCCACGACTCAGGGCGGTAATGGTGGTTTTTGTTTTCCACGTGTTTAAGGCAGGGGTTGGATCTAGTGTTACCATTGTTGCATTTTGCCATTCTCTACGTCCAATGTTTTGAAGAGCCCTGTGTCCTTGGAGCTAACCTGGAATCGTAACAATAGATTCACGCACCCCAGGCCCCAGCTGGTAACCTTTCTGCCAACAACCGTGTCCAAGTCCTATCGCCATCGACATCATGGGCCCGTTTCCCTTCTTACGCTGGCCAACCCGCTTATATCGTTCACATTTGTTGACGTATATTCAAAAAGTTTTCATATCCTGCCCAGTTAAAGACCGCACACACCGCCAACCACGTCGCCAAAACACTGCCCTTTGGCCATAGAAGTGTTCCCTATTTCGGCCTCCCCTTGCTCTTCTATCCGACAATGCCCCCCCGAGTTTAGTGGACACGTTTGGCCACCAGTTCCCCAGGCCCAACAATGCTGTATTAAAATCCACACACTCAATCCCGTACTGGCCTCAAGGAAATGCTATATGCGAACGCAGCCACGCAACCTCAACAACCAGTTACGTACAAAATGATTGCTCGTAACACACCTCAGACCTGGGCCATCAGCAACTAACGATGATACCAATGGGGCATGAAACACCTGTCCCCGAGAAGACGGTTATTTCCCCCTCATGAACGTGTTTTACGGCGTACCCCCCTCTAACTTGAACTTGGCCGGTTCCACAATCACGCTCACCTCCCCTCCCACAACCTCCACAATTGGACCCATTGCAACATCTGCAAAACACCCTCCATAACCCCGCCCAAAACATGTCAAGACCACCAAAACGGAAGCCTCCGATGATCAAACCCTTTCCTTCCCGCCATCCATGACACCGTAATGGTAGCCAACGCCGGCCTGTCACACAACAAATTTAGGGCCCTCGGCTATGCTCGGCCCTACCCCATCATACAGGTCCCAAAAAATGCCTATCCATTCACCATCGATTATCACGGCGTGACTCGCACGTTCCGCACTAGATATTTCGTCCGAGCGTTTAAAAACCTCTAAAACCACAAGACATTACCCCACCGCCCACACATGTTCTACCCTGAATTAAACCCACCCCCTACTAACCCTTCCACTCAGGCTATGAATATTCCCATACAACCCCTAAGGGCCTAAGCCCTCCAGCACCGAACCGACCAATCAGTTCCTGCCACATAGCCCCCCCAACTAACCTCCACAACCCCAAGCCCCCACTATCACACCTTCCCTCCCACCAACTGACACCTTCCTTCACTTCCGATAGTCAAGTACCTCCCCCAACTTATTTCCAAGTACGAAAACCTCACCCACCCACCCCAGCCCCGACCACCACGGAAACCCTCCCGCCTTCTATGCCCTGAAACCTAATAACCTCCACCAGCCACCACAGTGGAGAAACCACCACCCCCGACCCAAAACCACAGTACACCACCCAACCGGCACCACACATCTACCTCAGTAACCTCACGCTACAACTTACGCCCCGACGCTAAAATCTTTTAAAACCTCCAGAACAACACACCCCTGCTCAACCCATTTCCGTAGGGGCTGCGCAGACCACTATCCTCCTCTCTCCTCCTTCTTCTTTCATCGAATTCTCCTCCACAAATGGAAAGAAGAACGAATAATCAATCCAACAACTACCACACCATAAACCCTCTAACTATATTCCAAAAATACAACCCCCAACCCCCCCCCCCCCCTAACAGAAAACACATACCTTCCCTCTTCAACCTCATCCCCTCTCAACCCCCACCTCATCACCCCGAATGACCTGCTAGATTTATACCCCCCACCAAACTCCCATAAACCGCCCTACTTCCACCACCAGTAAATCACCGACCCCACCAAAGAACACATGACACCCCACACATGTTCCTAACCCCACAACGCCTCCAAATTAAATCTCCATTCCCCACTCAATCCCGTCTAGCCCCCCCCCCCCCCCCCCCCCCCCGCATCCACCCCCTTTCCCCCCATCCACTATCCCTGCGACCCCACCCACACCTCAAACCACCATCCTCATCCTCAATCGAACCCCCAACCAACCACCCACCCTAAATTATCTTTATGCCCGCCAATTGTCCTTCATCTCTTTCCCATTTACCTTTTCCACCATTGTTTATACGTCTTCCAATCACCTCCTTCGTATCCACAGTAACACTACTCTATTTTGTTGCTGTCGTGCTCCTACAACCTCTTAAACCGGCCAGACTCTACCTACTGATGATATGAACAGAAGTACACATTCATTTAACCCCTTCTTGAGCTTTTAGCGGCCTATGCGGTTTATTATATGTACCGGCCCAGCGGGGTGTTTTTTTAGGGAGCCAAAATAGGGCTTTGTTTACGTGATCCTTTTCATGCCATAACTAAGACCCGAGACTGTAAAACAAGTATCTATCCCTGAAAGGGCATAAACCGAAGCTTTTTCGAATGACAACCATAACGATCCTTTTATTGATGGCTTAGTGTTTGTCTTGCAAATAACCGTGCGAACGCGAGTGCAAAAAACGCATGTAATTAGCCACTTTTTCTCTTTTCCATACAATTCCGTATATAGCGAGTGCGAGGAGAGGTATTAGGGAGGTGAGATTTCGTGTCAGTGAGGGTCGCCTGCGTGTTGGTCTGGAGCAGTCCATTGACACTCGCTACCTCCTCCTGCCACCACTTGTCCTCTCTCTCTCAGCAACCAATTACGGGCTTCTGAAATTGCCACTTCTAGTTATGTCCCGAGCGCCGCGCCACATAGTCCATCTTTATTTAACCCGACTACTTATTTGGTGAGACCGCTTTTTAAAGGGTTAAAAACACCCATGCCCCTGTCCCTAGGTTGAAGCCAATGCCAACCAGTTCAGACAGCCCTAAAACTATGTATGTTTTTCCCCCCCAGAAGTAATATGTTCACCCCCCCAAAATACCTTGTCTTGCCAGACTAAGTTTCTGAAGACCAACCCCCCCCATAAATCTATGTATCTCTTCCATCCGAGACGTAGTATGTAAACCCCATGTCATAATTGATAAGAAACTATGATACCCGGGTACCCATTGTATATATAACCATTATTCTGTAAGACCTAGACCGAGATAATGACTGAAGATGTTAGCCACCATGCAGTAACTCTAATTCTTACCCCAACCAGAGATTGTATAGAGTTTCTCACCGTTTCTGGTCGTGTCCCTTCAATCCAACAAGTCTGGTGGCCCCTCCATGCCAACTTTGAGTTCTTATCCCCCCCCCCCCTCATCCGTCCCTCTCACCTTAATACCCTAATGAAGTAGTATATTAATGGTTCTGGTTTGAATAGTACCATGTAGCCTCTCAAACACTAACGGCAGGCATAAATCAAATAACAATTTATTGGATAAATATTTTATTTAATACTTATTTATTTACAAAAGGAATACAAAACAAGGAATACATGTAGGTACAATTGGCTCTATCTTGAAAGGTTTCCAGTGGGATCCCCTGTGACTGGTGCAGGGCTGCCAACTTGTCAATGTTTGGCTGAAAGCTGTCAAAGAGAGACCGTAAATCGCCTCTTTTTTTCTATGTCAAGACGATTTCGAGTCTTTTTCTGTGGCCCCCCGTGGCCCCCATTTTCAAATTTGGCCTATAATAATAATAATAATAATAATAATAATATTTATTCAGTTAGCAATTTACAGAGTTGGTACCACATAGTTTGTTACAATATGACATGTACCAGCCTTGCATAATTCCAACTAAGGATAGCCCAATAAGGCCGTTAGGCGTATTTCCATTGGGGTCCTTGTGGGATTAGGTTAGCTGGGGAAAAATGGGGAGGATAAAGAAATGGATACTTTAGAAAAAGTATTTCTAGGGGGTTATTTTAAGATACCTTACATCCTATAGTAATATCAGTAATCCTATCAGTAATCATTTCAGTTTGGTTTGTCTATCTCTTATGTCGCATTTAGTAGTAGACATAAGCTTGGTGCTCCCTTCTCGCAGCTGTCCGGTTCAGGTGTTCCTTCAGGCTACGTCCTGAAGGAATACAGTGTTCTCTTTTCACGGACTGACTGGGGTAGGTCGTTCCAGTCTTGATGGCAGTGAAGAAGAATGTTTGCTTACCCTGTCCTTGGAATCTCGGGACCAAAAAATTAAACATCCTGTTTCTTGTATTATGTCCACTCCTCTCATTTGCTTTAACAAAATCATTCTTTAGGTACTCTGGAGCTCTGTCATAGAAAATTTTGAAGGCATTAGTTAGCCTGATTTGTTTGGCCCTGTCAGCGACATTGAGCATACCTAGTGACTGAAGTTGTTCCTGGCCAACATGTGATCTGGGTCCTAGGTTCAGCATGAACCTAACCATTTTATTTTGAGTGACCTGAAGTTTGTCTGTGCTGATTTAGATGATGCAGAGTACCCGGATGACACAGAATAGTCAAAATGACATTGAACAAGCGCTTGGCAGAGGGTCTTTTTGGTCGCCGCAGGCAAAGCATCCCACCTGTCTATACAGGTATTTTATACGTGCTCTACACTTACTCAGGATAGATTCCAAAATTGTTTCACCTGACAAACTCGCGTCCAGTTTTAGTCCGAGATATTTAACTTGTGACACTGTTGTTATAGGAATATCATTACAGTTGACCGAGAAGCCCACAATGTCTTTCAGTTTGCGTTTTGTTCCACATAAGATGGCTTCCGTCTTGCCCAGGTGAAGAGATAGTCTATTGTCCACTAGCCATTCACTACATGATTCTAGTTCTTTGGAAAGTGAAGCGGCAAGACTTATTGGGTCTTTTCCTGAAACCAGGAGCACGCTGTCGTCTGCATACAGTAATAATTTACATGAGACGCTCAGTTCCATGTCGTTCACATAACAGAGAAAGAGTAAGGGACCAAGGATGCTTCCCTGCGGGACCCCACAGTTAATTGGCATAGGATCAGATATATTATCATCAATTTTGACTCTTTGGGTTCTACCACTAAGATAAGATTTAAACCAGTTCACAGATCCTATGCCCATTGCTTGTAGTTTATTACATAGGATATCATGGTCTACTGTGTCAAACGCTTTTTGTAGATCAAGAAGAACCATACCGGTGTAGTTACCTTTAGACATTTCTTTACGAATGTGATCCGTTAAGTGGATGAGACAGGAGTCTGTCGAGTACATGCATCTGAAACCTGATTGAAACTTATAGAATAGATCATTTTGTTTGAGGTAGTGTTCAATTTGGGTGTATACCGCTCTTTCAAGGATTATAGATACAATACATAATATGCTAACTGGTCTGTAGTTACCAACTTCTAGTTTATTTCCTTTCTTGAATAGAGGGGTTACAATAGCTTCCTTCAGTTCAGCAGGTACAGTGTTGGTGTTAATTGACAAGTTGATGATGTGAGTTAGGGGGCCTGCTATACCAATGGCTCCATCTCGTAGAAATTTGGCAGGAATTTTGTCTGGTCCTGTGCTTTTATGTACATTTAGGTTAGACAGCTCGTCAAAAGTGTATTTTGGTGTAACATTTTGCAATCCAAATGTGTTTGGGTGTATGTCTTTATCTCTGTAGAAATTTCGAAAGGTGGCCGTTGTTGTCGTGTATTTATTGAGAGGTTGAGGTAGGTTCTGTGCAAGTGTGTTTGCTATGGAGGTGAAGAAGGAGTTGAAGTAGGTTGAAATTTGTCGTTTATCGTGGCAAATCTGATCATTAATGGTGAGAGCAATATTAGTGTTAGACGAATCCCTTGTCTTGTTGCTGTAGCCTGCTGTTTTTAGGTGCCTCCATAGTTTCTTTGGGTTATTCTGATATTCCTCTGCCTTATTGTGAAAATAATTAGTTTTCGCTGATTTTATTTTCCTACTTAGTTTATTCCTGGCCCTGTTGAACTCATGTTTCAGACCTTGATCCTGTCTATGTTTCGCTAGCCTTTTTAACAGATTGTCCTCTGTGTTCCAGATGGTGTAGTATGTCATTGTTGATCCATGGGTCTGACCTTGCTTTAATTCGTATGTCTTTCAGAGGAGCTATTTCGTCTAGAATGTTTGTAATGATGGTTCTGAAGCCAACCCATGCGTCATTAACGTTTGTACTTCCAAACACTGGAGACCAGTCTGTATTCCATAAAATGTCCAGAAATGTTTCTTTATTGTAGTTTCTGAGTGACCTTGTTTTGATAATCTTGTGATTCTCTAGGGTAATTTTTGTGGTTTTTCGTGTGCAATATGTGACGAAGTGATCACTTATCCCAGTCCTGTATAACCCCTGATTGGGATATGTTGTCCTCTCTGTTACAGTTTATGTGGTCTATTATTGTGGCAGTGTTCTCAGAGATACGTGTGGGGGTTGTGATGAGTTGTTTGTGATTGTGCATTGTCAGTATATGCCTATATTCTCGTACAAGCCTATCATTTCGTTGTTTGTAACACAGGTTAAAATCCCCTAGTATGATGGATTCATTCCGAGGGTCTAGCGATGACAACGTTCGTTCAAATTTGGTCAAGAATTGTGTGTCGTCTGGTGGCCTATAGCATACCCCAATTGTGATGGGTCGTGTCCTCGGCAGGTGTAGATCGATCCACAGAGCTTCGTGATTTTCTACATGGAGGTCGGTCCTGGTTGTGTGTGTGAGGTTGTTTTTTACATACAGACATACTCCTCCCCCATGCCTATTGCGATCATTCCTAACCATATTGAAACCTTGAATGTTTATTTCACCATCGTTTATACTTGAATCCAGCCAGGTTTCTGTGATTGCAATTATTGAAGCTTTGGCCTTATTAGCTAACAAGTTTAATTCTGACAATTTATGGTGCATTGATCTGGCGTTAATGTGGATAAGATGGAGCCCTTTGTTGGTGAACACTCTGTATTCATCTTTGATTTTGAATGTGTCCTGGCTGGATTCTGAGTTGTTAATACTAATTGGTTCATTTACATTAATATTCGGTAATGAATGCAAGGCACATATGTTGCATAGGAATTCCCGTTCTTCACTGTTGGTCTTCTTAGACATGCACTTCATGTGAGCTACAGTTTTACACTTAACACAGTTTATGATCCTTTGTTTTCTTGTTATGAGTGATTCACATATTTCACAAATGATTTTAGGACCCTTAATAGCTATTTCCCTACATTTATCGCATTCCACTTCTTTTCTGCTAGTAATGTAAGTACATCGATCGTGTACTGTTTCATTACAACTACTACATTGTGACGTTGTACTCCTTTTGTTGAATCCAATATCGCACACTATACATATTTTCCTGTTACTGTTCATCGTACGTCTGGCGGTGTGGTGATCAGCTGTGCGCCGTGAGCGGCTGATGGTGTGAGCGCGTGAGATGAGGACAGGTTGTGGCTCCCCCTTGCCCCCCTCCCACCCCTACCTGTATTTGTTGTTTTATGTCCTTGTTCTTGGCCGTTGTTGCTGTTACTTCATTTCGATGTGTTTGCTAGAGCTTCCTGTTTGTTTGGGTGTTCTGGTTGCATGTTGTGTTACTTTGGGTCACCGATATCTGTGGTAGTGATGATACAGTTGAGGGTAATGTTCTATCTATCTATTCTATCTATATGCTATCTATCTAGGTAGAATGTTGGCACTGTGCTGGCGGTTGCCCTGCGGTCTTGGTTGTGAGTTGGAGCGTGACGGGAGACTTGGGTGCCTGCTGGCCCAGTTTGTTATAACGAATTTTACTGCTAGGGACTGTTGAAATGTCGGTGTCCTGCCTTACTTGTTTGGTGGTGAGGTTTCTTCAACGTTGAACTAGGGCCGGGGTTGGTCTCTACATCTCCGCAGCTAATTAGAGTGTAGCACAATAGGTGTTGTAGCGAGGTTGTGCCAGAGTATTTGCCCAGTCGCGGCATCTTCCCGATATATGAAATAGACCAGGCAGGAATGGTGACAGAAATTTCACTTGTGTGTGATTTCTGTGTGACGAGGTCCCTCAATACTTGTTTAGTGTTGACCTGGTACACTACCGGTCCCCTCTGCACCTGTATATCAGCACAGCCCCTCTGGATGTTGAGAAGGATGATACATATAGAGAGGGCTACGCCCGCGCCCTTCATCCCTCCCGCCATTGCCGGTATGCTCTGTGTGCCTTGTGGCCCCTGAAAAAATCTCATGGCCTCCAAGGGGGCCATATGGCCCACGTTGAGAAACACTGGTAGATAACCTTTTTTTACCATGGTCTAGACACATAATCTACCACGAAACAATAACGAAGTACCCCTACGAACTGCCGCTTTTCTTTGGTCTATATTTCATAGAAAACGCAGTTCCCAGGGACAACTAGATCAGCAAGAAATTGTGTCAAATAATAGTGTCCATAACCCCTTGTATTGACGAGTAATAATACACCATGTTTTCCCTACTTTTATCCACAGTCAAGCACACACCTACAGTTAACATCCTTTTCCCCACAGCCCACAGTCCACATGATTCTATCCTTTCCAGACTCATATACCACCCCGTATTTGCTCATCCCCCGGTAGCATTTGGCTAACGTACTTTCTCTGTCATTAACCACCAAACTCCAATATCAACTGTAGTCTAATGCCACCCCTACGCCCGGAGACCTTAGGGTCAAACTTCCAAGTAGCCCCCTGAACCCTCTCCCTCTCATTAACCCCCCACGCTCCTCCACTCCTTTCCGACCTAGCCTCTCCACCATACCTCCTGAATATCCTTGATTTTTCCGTTGCTAACATTCTCCAACCTTTTATATATATACTCCTATCCAGCCTACCTTCCCTTAGTAGACGGAACAACATTAGAACTTTACTAACCCTTTGCATGCCATCTATTCCCTCACAACCCATTCACAACCCTGTACCAAATGATCGTCTGTGTGAGGCTAGCCGCCTTGCCAGTGACTAACTTCTATTGCCATACTTCCAGATAAATGTGGCAGAGTTAGCAACCCAGTCTCCACCACATCCAGCAAACCATGCAATTAACAACCCAACCGATTAAACCAGCTAGTCAAGGCACCTTCGGCTTTGGTTTTACGAACACCCACATCTGTCTCATAAACAGAGGGTTATTACAAACACTTGTGATATGGCAAGTCCCTAGCCACAGCCGCCGGACGATCATCACAGAGAGAGGGCGCGCACCTCCCCTTTTTTACCCACCCGAGGAGGGAGACCCCCACCCCTGCGGAGGTATACCTGACCCCTGTTTTGACTTCCGGGTCATTACCAGGTAGCACAGGAATTCTTCCTATCAATGAACTAACCATGCATGACTAACCCCTTTACTAACCTCTATTAACCCACAATAACCCATTCACCTTTCTTGCATACTCGGATAATCAAATTAGCACCTCAGCTATACCATGGAATGAAGACTGAGCATATAAGAGAGACGCTCCTATCACAGCTGTCCCAGTCCTCCTCGCAAAGTAGATCCAGTCTCCCTCCCCTCAATACTTCCAGTATAGCCAAAATAGTACTTCTTACTAAGGCTCAGTTATATCACATTATGAAGGCTCCCTATAGCCATGTGCCACAACAGTAATCCCACCTTACCTAGTCCCCGTATCTATTGAGAGCTCAAATAATTCCATAAGACTCGAGATCCCTATGGCCTACAGGGTCCAAAACCGAGCCTATAAACCCAGCTCCCGCCCCCAGTAAAATCAGTTGAAAGATAGACACCAACCAGTGGCTGGCCCCCTTAAGTTGACCTCTAGCTCTGCCCTTGTGTTGTTCCTTACATTTGAGTTCCAGAGCCGGCAGACTCCGTGGCAGATTTGAGATAGAAGCATCTGTCCACATACAAGAAATCTACGTGCACCTTATAACCTTCACACACCAGTGGGTATATAAGCGTGTACCAGCAACGATCGCCAAGAGATCGGTCTTGAGAACTTCCTACATATGGACACCCTGGACGGCCGCGGAACCAGTCGTTTAGCCCCCAACATCACGGACGCAAGATAACCAGGACCAGACCAACCAAATACTACCCAAGATTCACTTTATTAGTACTACCTGTTACAGTACTAACTAGAAACTCACTTATTAATCTTTCTATGAAGTGGCTATATCTTTGCCCCAGTATAATTCATGTATAACCATTCTATTGGGGAGTGCTAAGCGTATCAGTGTTCATTAATTAACAGGCGACATTAACTCTCGTAATTACCCCTATTCAGATATTATTACATAGAAGTAAAACCCTAGTGATATCTAACGTTTGCCCACTGATTTGTGTTCTACGTATTTCTGCTATAAGAATATAAAACTTAGATCAGTACCCCCCTGAGGTTACTAGAATTCCCGTACTCTAAAATTACGCGTGTCTAATTCTAGTCTGTGAGTTACTCTTTGTGCACCAGAACTGCCAGTAATAAATCTAATTAGTGAAATTGAATCTATGAGTAACATTGATGTCTTCCAGTATATAAACTTGCGAACCAAGCCAGTGATCAGAAGAGTATACCTGAACGTTGGAAGTGGGAGACTAGGCTCCATCCAGATCCACTAATGCTAGTTGTTCATTTCTATCATTTGTCTTGTACGAGTATTCATACCTTCTTATGCTTCCTATTTATCCTCTTCAATAAACGTGATCGTGTGTCTTGTTACCGTGTTGTTTATTTTGTGTTCTCTATTCCTCATACCTTGTGTTGTGCATGCAGCCTTATATACCCAGTCAGTTAGAACTCACATTACCCAAGTTAATCCTGTAGAAAAACAGGGCATAACAAAATATAGCACACGTTGCTGATACTCAAGGTTAATATAGCACACGTTGCTGATACTCAAGGGTTAATATAGCACACGTTGCTGATACTCAAGGGTTAATATAGCACACACTTGCTGATCAAGGGTTAATATAGCACACGTTGCTGATACTCAAGGGTTAATATAGCACACGTTGCTGATACTCAAGGGTTAATATAGCACACGTTGCTGATACTCAAGGGTTATATAGCACACGTTGCTGATACTCAAGGGTTAATATAGCACACGTTGCTGATACCCAAGGGTTAATATAGCACACGTTGCTGATACTCAAGGGTTAATATAGCCCACGTTGCTGATACCCAAGGGTTAATTCTACAGTATAGTCAAGCGGTGTGGCAAACAAAGTTGGACTATGGGTAACCCCCCCCCCCATTTCCATGGACATTCCCCTGGGTATAGGTGCGACATTCCTTGGCTAGTTAAAGTTCACCGCTACATAAATGGCGCTGATAAGCCTCCCTCTCACCCAACCCCTCAGACAGTAGATATTTTTGTTTTTACTTTAACTTAAGTAACTTTCTATGTGGGTACTTTAACTTTTAGCTGAGTAACCTTTCAAGTACATACTTTTACTTGAACTTGAGTAAAATAATTCGGTACTTTGTACAACCCTGATTAATAGAGTGGTGATGGGCTGGTCTATCAGAGTGAGAGCTGAGCGATCTCTGCCATACCCATAGCTTACTCTGACTGTTCCTTTTACTTATATATCTTCTAGATCTCAAGTGACGGCGTCTTTTCCGTGGATCGACCTCCCTACTGCCAACCTAAAAGTTGGCAGATTGGGAGCCAAAGCGTCACATTTTTCCCTTGCCCCTCAACTTTCCCTTCATAATTGCTGAGGGGCACAGGGCCTTGGGTGGGGCTTTGGTTTCCCGGGCGTTTCCGCGCCCTCCTCAGCTCCCTGCCTTAGAGTGGCTTCGGTCACCTGGGTTTTGTTAGTGGTAAGCAGGGAGGGTTTTGTGGGGGCGCTCTATGGCCTTGGCCTTGCTCGGGACCTTGGGGCTGTTCGGCCAGGCAGCCTGGGGAACAACAACAACAACAACAACCCTGATTAATAGATATATACCAGTATATATTTATTGGTGTGTGCGTGCGTGTGTGTGTGTGTGTGTGTATGAGCGACTACAAGATACACTACCGGTACTATTTGTAAAGCAAAATCATGCATAAATACACAGTAATAACAAAGGACAAATAATAATAATAATAATAATAATAATAATAATAATAATGCAAATGTTAGCATACAGGATTATTGAATATGAGTTTATTTTTGTTTACCTTCTACTCTCCATTTTCTTTCATATCCCCAAGATTTAAGGATATCAGTCTTGGGTATAAATACCCCATTTTCCAATTGGAGAACACCTACTGACGTCACTGACCTGCGCACTAGGCGGGAGTGAACATACCTGTTAGTCTATGTGAGATGCGGTCTAGGAACGGTGTTACCGCATCTCCAGCTTGTCACGGCCATGCGACAAAGCCAACTAAGCCTTCGGACAGCCTTCCCCCTGCCATCCAGACCCACGACAAACCTGCCCCTGCCCGTATCGCCAAGATAACGGTGGAACGAGTGGGACACGTCCGTCCCGAGTGGACCACACCAGTCACCCACGGCAAGTCATTTTCTTTAACCACCAGAGCCAAAGAAAATGACCATCGCAGGGGTAACCATTACAAACCCCCATCAGCCAGCCCAGTAACTCCTCAACCTAGCTACACAACCACAGGTGGTACCAGGTTGTTACCTAAATTACCTTTCATATCCCCTATCAAAGAACCTAAAGCTCTTTCAGAACCAAAACCTCTCTTCCCCAGATTGACTTTCATATCCCCTATCAAGGAACCTAAAGCTCTTGCATCCATTCAATCTAAACCATTGTCCCGGGTTAAAGTCACTCATAAACCAAAACTTGCCTATCCTTCCAGCCAACAATAAGTCTTAACCCCCAGAATAAGTCATCATCCATTGTAAGAAACTCATCCGCTTCCTCTCCCACCAGGAAGCCATCACCCCATAATGTATACAGATCTGCCCTGAGGAATCTTCCTCCAGCTACATCTACAAGGGCCAGCCAAAAGTCCAGGCGCAACACTCCCAGGACTACAAGGACCTAACCACCACGCGCGGACACCACCCCAGCGCCTTTGATCCTCTCAAGCCGGGCGCCTTAAGTCTGGGCAAGAATATTCACAAGTACTCAGCCAATCTGGACATCAGGAACTAAGCTTGCCTTTGGTATCTTTTTTATCTGGGTAAAAGCAGCCTGAATAGCTGGTGTTCACACTTGAAGCTGTGTGCAGTGATCGGAGACGACCAGGTCGGGTTCCCCCCTTCAGGAAGAGGACTAGCTTGTGCAACCCCTTTGGGCCCTCCACACTCCGGGCCTAATGGCCTCACCCAGTTCACCCCTTCTCACCTCCCTAAACACCAACCTCCTCCACCTCCTCCTATCCTCTCTACCCAAACTCAAACCTCCCCCTCTTCTCCTTTACCTCCTGTCAGCCACCCCCCTCTTCTACCCCACTTCACCCCTTCCCGCATCCCTAAGCTCAAACCTCCGTCCTTTCCCTCTCTCCAAACTCAAACCTCTCCCTCTCTCTCTGCCCTCACTTCACCTCAGCAACCCCTTCTGACCAGTCACCATTAACCAGCCATACCTCCTCTAGCCCTCCCCCATCTCTACCAAACTCACCAACATACCCCCCCCCCCCCCCCGCTTTAACCTATCGCCCCCAGTCTTCGCCCTAAAACCCCTTTCTGTAATCCCTCACCTGTCCCTCATGACTCTAAAAACCTACTTTCCTCTCCTAAATCTATTTCCCCTCCATCGCGTAAAACCATACATAAATTTCGCCCAATGACACCATTAACCCCCTCTCCCCCCTTCCCCAGACTGCCTTCTCATACCCGCTGTGGGAGACCAGTCAAGCCACCCACCAAATGGGAACCAGCTCTATCCCAGCCAAGAACAAGAAAAGGGCAAAACTCTGCTGCCCAGAGCCACGTCACCAAGCCGGTTCCAAGCTCCTCCCCCCAGCCTGGTACCTCGGCGTCCGCAACACCGAATGACAAGGGCCCAGCCAGGATCTCTGTCCTCACTCACCACCCACCTCCCACCACGATGACACCCTCGCTGACCTCTCTCACCAATATGAGAATTGACCAGATAGCCCTAGTGCGGAAGGACTCCACCATCCTGATCAGATCACCTCACCAACTTCTCGACCAGCTGAGATACTACGACTCCTCTTCTCTCCTCACCCTCACCGGAGACCAGAGGGCCACACTGAACAACAGGAGGATTATCTACCACCACATCCTCCAACACCTGACCCCCGTCTTCCAGGATGCTACCACTAGACACTACCACCTTGGTCCCGGGTCGGGACTTTTCTCTGCCCTGGTAGTGAGATGCGGTCTAGGAACGGTGTTACCGCATCTCCAGCTTGTCACAGCCATGCGACAAAGCCAACTAAGCCTTCGGACAGCCTTCCCCCTGCCAGCCAGACCCACGACAAACCTGCCCCTGCCCGTATCGCCAAGATAACGGTGGAACGAGTGGGACACGTCCGTCCCGAGTGGACCACACCAGTCACCCACGGCAAGTCATTTTCTTTAACCACCAGAGCCAAGAAAATGACCATCGCAGGGGTAACCATTACAACCTCCATCAGCCAGCCCAGTAACTCCTCAACCTAGCTACACAACCACAGGTGGTACCAGGTTGTTACCTAAATTACCTTTCATATCCCCTATCAAAGAACCTAAAGCTCTTTCAGAACCAAAACCTCTCTTCCCCAGATTGACTTTCATATCCCCTATCAAGGAACCTAAAGCTCTTGCATCCATTCAATCTAAACCATTGTCCCGGGTTAAAGTCACTCATAAACCAAAACTTGCCTATCCTTCCAGCCAACAATAAGTCTTAACCCCCAGAATAAGTCATCATCCATTGTAAGAAACTCATCCGCTTCCTCTCCCACCAGGAAGCCATCACCCCATAATGTATACAGATCTGCCCTGAGGAATCTTCCTCCAGCTACATCTACAAGGGCCAGCCAAAAGTCCAGGCACAACACTCCCAGGACTACAAGGACCTAACCACCACGCGCGGACACCACCCCAGCGCCTTTGATCCTCTCAAGCCGGGCGCCTTAAGTCTGGGCAAGAATATTCACAAGTACTCAGCCAGTCTGGACATCAGGAACTAAGCTTGCCTTTGGTATCTTTTTTATCTGGGTAAAAGCAGCCAGAATAGCTGGTGTTCACACTTGAAGCTGTGTGCAGTGATCGGAGACGACCAGGTCGGGTTCCCCCCTTCAGGAAGAGGACTAGCTTGTGCAACCCCTTTGGGCCCTCCAACACTCCGGGCCTACCTAGCGGGCGTCAAAATCACCATCATCACGGACCACCAAGCCCTACAATGGCTCAGAAGATCAGACACTAAAAACGCCCTGACAGTCCGTTGGCGAGAGTCACTGGAGAAATTCGACTTTGAAATCTCCTATCGGCCGGGAAAACTCCACACCAATGCAGACGCCCTATCCCGGCTACCTCTTGCACCAGAACAACTCAAAGCCATTCAAGACCCATGACCCCCACCTACCACCACTCCCCTCTCATACAGGCGTACCTCCGGAACGAAAAACCTAATTGGATCTCCACCCGACTATTTGGCCTCTTGCAAAGAAGGGGAGACATACTCTTCACACCCGAAGGTCAGATTGTACTAGGCCCCGAAGATGCAGAGCAAATGATGTCTTCCCTGCACACCAACAACGGGATCCACCTAGGACAGAAGAAATTGGTGAACACCTTCAAGGACACCTACTGGACTCCTCGCCCATACACCACTGCCAAACAGATTACCGAAGCCTGCCGCACTTGCACCCTGGGAAAAGATCAAACACGCACTCCAGGAACCTCCGGCAAACTCATCGCTTCTAAACCTTGGCAACTTCTGGCAGTTGACGTCATGGGGCCTCTGCAAAATGACAGGGGATACCGCTACATCATCACCTTTGTGGATACGTACTCCAAATACGTCATCGCTTGCCCTGCCCGAGAACACACAGCTATGGCCGTAACAGAGGCATTATTACAACATGTGTTTCCATACTTTGGATTGCCTCAGGCAATCCACTCCGACAATGCCCCTGAATTTACCGGACAAATTTGGACACAGATCTCAGAAATATTCGGGTTCTACATTAGCCATTCTTCACCTTACTGGCCAAAAGGGAACTCCATATGCGAGCGTTCCCATCGAACCATCGCCAATCAAATCCGGACCCGCCTGCAACAGATGAACTCCTCGGACTGGACCAGCCAAGTTCGCATCATACAATGGGGAATAAACACCTGCCCCAGAGACAACGGGATCACCCCTCACGAGATGGTTTTTGGAAGCCCACCTCTCCTAATACCTCTACGTCACCTAGCTACCCCTACTGAGCCCTCGCCAGGTCTAAACACCAACCTCGTCCATCTTAGAAACTGCCTACGTCAGCTCCAATTCACGCAAGATCTCCAGCCTGATGAAGTCCCCAAATACAACCCTCACCGAGTAGGCGACCTGGTAATGGTAGCCATCTTGCCTGTACCCTCCAAACTGAAGCCACGGTACAAGGGTCCATTATTATTTTGAGGTCCTCAAAATTCCTAACTGTTTCCAGGTCATAATTAACTATCACAGGGAATCTCGCACTTATAGGAATAGATTTGTCAGAAGGTTCCAACCTCTTAACAAAAATGTAACTTTAGTCGCTGAACCAGACCAGGATGTTAAATGTACTACCCCTGTTTCAAATCTTCACCCTCAAACCTCCCTTCTTCCCAGACCTGACCCCCTCACCCATTCCGGACCTCCTCCTCAGCCTCCTTTCACACCCCCCCCCTCATTTCTCCTTTGCCTGCCTTTAACTCTCCTGTTCCTCAGCCTCCTGTCGCCCTCCCCACTCGCCTCACCCAGTTCACCCCTTCTCACCTCCCTAAACACCAACCTCCTCCACCTCCTCCTATCCTCTCTACCCAAACTCAAACCTCCCCCTCTTCTCCTTTACCTCCTGTCAGCCACCCCCCTCTTCTACCCCATTTCACCCCTTCCCGCATCCCTAAGCTCAAACCTCCGTCCTTTCCCTCTCTCCAAACTCAAACCTCTCCCTCTCTCTCTGCCCTCACTTCACCTCAGCAACCCCTTTCTGACCAGTCACCATTAACCAGCCATACCTCCTCTAGCCTTCCCCCATCTCCACCAAAACTCACCAACATACCCCCCCCCCCCCCGCTTTACCTATCGCCCCCAGTCTTCGCCCTAAAACCCCTTTCTGTAATCCCTCACCTGTCCCTCATGACTCTAAAAACCTACTTTCCTCTCCTAAATCTATTTCCCCTCCATCGCGTAAAAGCATACATAAATTTCGCCCAATGACACCATTAACCCCCTCCCCCAGACTGCCTTCTCATACCCGCTGTGGGAGACCAGTCAAGCCACCCACCAAATGGGAACCAGCTCTATCCCAGCCAAGAACAAGAAAAGGGCAAAACTCTGCTGCCGGAGCCACGTCACCAAGCCGGTTCCAAGCTCCTCCCCCCAGCCTGGTACCTCGGCGTCCGCACCACCGAATGACAAGGGCCCAGCCAGGATCTCTGTCCTCACTCACCACCCACCTCCCACCACGACGACACCCTCGCTGACCTCTCTCACTAATATGAGAATTGACCAGATAACCCTAGTGCGGAAGGACTCCACCATCCTGATCAGATCACCTCACCAACTTCTCGACCAGCTGAGATACTACGACTCCTCTTCTCTCCTCACCCTCACCGGAGACCAGAGGGCCACACCGAACAACAGGGGGATTATCTACCACCACCTCCTCCAACACCTGACCCCCGTCTTCCAGGATGCTACCTCTAGACACTACCACCTTGAGTCCTGGGGTCGGGACTTTTCTCTGCCCGACGGTAGTGAGATGCGGTCTAGGAACGGTGTTACCGCATCTCCAGCTTGTCACAGCCATGCGACAAAGCCAACTAAGCCTTCGGACAGCCTTCCCCCTGCCATCCAGACCCACGACAAACCTGCCCCTGCCCGTATCGCCAAGATAACGGTGGAACGAGTGGGACACCTCCGTCCCGAGTGGACCACACCAGTCACCCACGGCAAGTAATTTTCTTTAACCACCAGAGCCAAAGAAAATGACCATTGCAGGGGTAACCATTACAAACCTCCATCAGCCAGCCCAGTAACTCCTCAACCTAGCTACACAACCACAGGTGGTACCAGGTTGTTACCTAAATTACCTTTCATATCCCCTATCAAAGAACCTAAAGCTCTTTCAGAACCAAAACCTCTCTTCCCCAAATTGCCTTTCATATCCCCTATCAAGGAACCTAAAGCTCTTGCATCCATTCAATCTAAACCATTGTCCTGGGTTAAAGTCACTCATAAACCAAAACTTGCCTATCCTTCCAGCCAACAATAAGTCTTAACCCCCAGAATAAGTCATCATCCATTGTAAGAAACTCATCCACTTCCTCTCCCACCAGGAAGCCATCACCCCATAATGTGTACAGATCTGCCCTGAGGAATCTTCCTCCAGCTACATCTACAAGGGCCAGCCAAAAGTCCAGGCGCACCACTCCCAGGACTACAAGGACCTAACCACCATGCGCGGACACCACCCCAGCGCCAGTAAATTAGGATTCCTGTCTTGTTCCTTTCAAGGGATTATAAGGATAGTGCAGTACTTAGAGACGACCAGGTCGGGTTCCCCACTTCAGGAAGAGGACTAGATTGTGCAACCCACTTTGGGCCCCACCTTCACTGGCCTCTATTTACTGTATTAGTCCTGTGGTTCCAGAGGAGATTGCAAGGGAGTAATTTAATTGTCCCAAACCTTAGACTAACCATAGTGTCACTGGATAGACTGCTTGCATCTCTATACAGACCATT
Source organism: Paralithodes platypus (assembly GCA_032716605.1). Classification (NCBI taxonomy): domain Eukaryota; kingdom Metazoa; phylum Arthropoda; class Malacostraca; order Decapoda; family Lithodidae; genus Paralithodes; species Paralithodes platypus. The sequence goes on along the minus strand of CM064522.1, from coordinate 649,984 downwards.
ATGCTAGTCGCCATAACCCCCCCATCAGCCAGAATAGCTGGTGTTCACACTTGAAGCTGTGTGCAGTGATCAGAGACGACCAGGTCGGGTTCCCCCCTTCAGGAAGAGGACTAGCTTGTGCAACCCACTTTGGGCCCCACCTTCCTGGCCTTCGATGCTGTGCCTAGACCAAGTAAATAAGGATTCCTGTCTTGTTCCTTTCAAGGGATTATAAGGATAGTGCAGTACTTAGAGATGACCAGGTTGGGTTCCCCCCTTCAGGAAGAGGACTACATTGTGCAACCCACTTTGGGCCCCACCTTCACTGGCCTCTATTTACTGTATTAGTCTTGTGGTTCCAGAGGAGATTGCAAGGGAGTAATTTAATTGTCCCAAACCTTAGACTAACCATAGTGTCACTGGATAGACTGCTTGCAACTCTATACAGACCATTATGCTAGTCGCCATAACCCCCCACCAAACCCTGTAGCAGAACTCCGGCATACTCTTAGTAAGTCCCTGCTCACGCGGAGTGCAAGAGGAACCCGGGTGTCTCCCGTGGTAGGCACAGAGGAGCAAGGAGCTGTAAGGACATAGGAGTGCAGCCTAATCCCGGACCAACATCCGGAAGTACCATGCCCCAGCCGCCCTCCTGGACCACTGGATTCTCCCTCGATCTACGGCACCTCTTCACTCCAGCTCTCCTTTAAGTGCCTTATTATGGTTTATGGGTATAGAGTTGTCTCAGGGTAGTGGTTGAAGTTATCTTAAGGGGTTCTCACTAAATAACGTCTTGCGAGAGGGCTTTCCTCTCTCTACGTAAATTGACGTTAATCTGCCCACTTGCCGGGACACATTAGACATAACTATCAGGGGATCCTTATATCCGCACATCCCCGGGTTATTGGTCTCCCATAGCCCATCAGAGGGGATGCGCCTATATAAGACCCTCAGCATATGACATACACACATATTTACACGTAACCTTGTTCCCTTGTATAACTTCTAGCCTCATTCACTTAACATTCTGTCAGGTTCATAACTCGAATAGATCTCACTCTATCTCAGCTCCCGACGATTGTTGTATCAGCCTTCTTGCCCACACAAGTAGTTTTAGAATAAATAATCTTGCCAGGTGAGATCTAGTACACCTGTAGAATTCAGTTCATTTGTGAGCCTTTCAGAGCCCACCTTATTGTTGATGACCACTTGGTCATTGTTGCTCTAGAGTCAGTTAACGTCACTATTGCCGGGGACATCATAGTATGATCCAGACGACATCTGCCATTACTGCACTCTTGTTACCTTGCTGAGATCTTGCTTGAGATCTAGTTGAGTGGGAGGTAAGCCTCCACTATTTTGGATACTCTATAATTGTATCCGAGGAGTTATTGTTAAATTGAGTCCGGACCCATTGTTCGACTCTTGCCTTATAATTGCTAATCATATTATTATTTGTATGCTCTATTTACCATTGGTGCCATTTTGATGATCTCAGTGTTCCAGAATTAAATATATTGCTCCTCCATGAACCAGGTGTAAAGCGAATAAAACCCATGTTAACTTGTCGCCTGTGTACTTATTCTCCTGCCGTGTTGTCTCTTTATTAAAGTTAAAGGTATACTTCTCCAGTTAGAGAGTTAATCATTACACTCAGAATATCTCGCGTTCCAATTTGGACCGGGCATAACACTATGTATCTTGCCCTGTACAAGGGCTATCCCGAAACTCAGTCCACCTCCCAGCTATAGCAGACGAATACCGGCGTGCTTGGCATATATTTACCCCTATGGTAAAGCAGCCGCTATGCCCAATCTACATTCTTGCCTAATCACGATTTTATGTCAATGTATTTAACTTGGCTTTATTGTATTGACTAAACTGACCAACAATAACTAACCTAATCCAATAAAATCAAGTACAATACATCAAAATATAATCATGATTACTGATTGTAAACACGAATGTAGCGGCATCACGGCTGCGGCTATGTTCCGCATTCCTAAAAAAAAAAAATTACATGTTAAGATTATTATTTGAGTACTTATTTCGGGATTATTTTGATCTACTTGAATTTGTACAACATTGTGATGGGTATGCATATAATATAATTGCTTAATGTTGAGTATATGTATACAAAGTCTAATATAGGTTATCACCCTTTCATACGATTATGACGCTTCTTTCGGATATTCTGAGGATATAAGCTGCATTTTGTGTTACCACCACTGATAAGCCATTGGGCTTTTGGCAGAAAATGCCAAATATTATCAGTGATATCCGAGACATGTTTACATACAGTGTTCTCATCGTCCAGCATAATACTGCTTCATATTCATCAGCCAACTTAAAATAGCCCTATATAATATTTATAAAATACCACCAAAAGGAATGTCCCCCACCAACATCCCGACCCACAACCCAGTAACAATTCCGCAAGAATCAGAACGGAAGCCGGCGGGGACGAAAGGACCCAACAGCCTGAAAGAAGAATACGCACCCACAGGATCAAAGGAAGCCGACACGGCCGGAAAACAAGAGATCCCAAAGACACTTCGACCAAAGGTGTTATACTCACAACCTTTCGAATATGTTAGGTTCAAACGAAGGAAACAAAGGATCGACCCCAACACGGCAGGAAAACAAGAGATCACAAAGACACTTCGACCAAAGGTGTTATACTCACAACCTTTCGAATATGTTAGGTTCAAACGACGGGACCAAAGGATCGACCCCAACACGGCCGGAAAACAAAAGGTCCAAAGGCACGTCGACCACAAGTAGTAGGTTCCTACATCCAAGACACCCACACAACACACCAACTTCGTTTTCTTCCTTTCACATAACCACATATGTATACGTCTCCTCAATCACAGCCTTCTAATATACAAACCACATTACTTTAACAATGAACATTCTTGATGTACCGACTAAGTATGTATTTAATGAAGGTACCAACCATGCATGCAGATTATATAATTACTCATTGATTTGGAAAGCCCCCAGATCATCCCCAATTTCGTATGCGGGTCTGTGCTTAGGAAATTGTCGTGCCGGACAATATCGGCGTATTAATTTCGCGTGAGTTTGGCTACGGGTCAAACTCGGTACAACAGCCTCAAAATTGTTACCCCATGGAAACCCGTTTTCTATGTATGCCCCCGATCCACAGAAAACTAACCTAACCCTGTGCTTGTACTAATCCATATCTGTTGATTTATCTAATTAATTGTCGGGAATAGGGTAATGATCCCGACAGTTTTAGGTCCAATAGGACATTTGAATTTGGCGGTATCGTATCGCTTGTACGATTTCGGCTGGTTCTTTGTGTATTGTAGTTTATTCTTAAGTATAGGTTAAATATTAACTGTAATGTATAAATATCTACATCAGCTCTAGATGTATCATGAAACCAAGTTATGGGTTATAATTATTATGAGCCGGCAGCCATATGTAATTTCGCGAAGCGATCGGACGCCCGGCCGACGCCGGCCCTTTAGTCTCTCAATCAACACCTTACAGCCAACATCTCCCTCCCCCCCCCCCGGCTCTGACTCAACCCACAGTTCACCATGTGCTACAACTACTAATCTATAACAACAGTCCTACATCACCAGTCCTCTAAGCTAAGTTCATTGTATCGATATTGTATTATGTGAACATTCCTACATGTCATGCAATTGAATTAGCCGTGTGTGGGGGACTGGATTACACCCATCGAATACCTCTTGGTAATTATATTATAACTATTTGTTGGGATATTTCATGTACCAGTGATATGCAATATAACCTCTTTATCTAAATTCCCGACAAATAATGGTCCTTCGTGCCCTAAGGCTTCCTTACCGTAGTACCGTTTTGATTACTTCCTTGACGCTTGTGGGATTACAACTGGCTGCCGCCTCGCGCGTTGTTGGGCCGACTGCCCTTTCCCTAGTTTAGACCCGGCTTCTTCCCTCGTGGTTTTTTTCCGATTAGACGCCGTCCCTATCTTTTTTGGAGCTAGTTTCCAGGGTTTTTTGGGCGTGTGTTCCTTGGCCTTTTTATGGTGGGTTAGCTGGGCTGGTGATTGGGGTAGGGTAATTTCGTCGGGTACCATTTCGCGCTCGTAGGTTAAGCTAGGCTAGGCAGGCTAGGCCTGCCGGTGTCTGTGGTACTGTTCATTTCGCTTGGTGGTGTTCGTTGTGTTTTGTCATGACACATCATTTATTACATTTTGCCGGTGGGGAGGGTTCTCATGTGACTCGTTTAATTAAATTTATAGCCTAGTTGCCAAATTACGGTCATGGGGTTCGGTCTCTGTTGATTCCTAAGCGATTGACAGCCAACAGACCTCATGATTGTGGGATGGGCAGCTGGGCTAGGCCTAATACTAGCCTAGTCAGTTCTTTTCATTTACCCTTCTTTCTCTAGCCCTAGTTTGTTTCTGCTATTTGTCGATTTGCTCCATTAACCTCTGAAGTGCGCATGGGGGTATGAGACACCACCTCCTGTGCTGACGTATTTGAGCTGTTCCCATCACTAAAATATTATTTACCATAAATAGCATTAATACTTATCCATATGCACCTATTATAGGTTGATTATAAAGGATTAACCTGTTAGAACAATAAAACAAGTGGAAACAGCGTTTGGTTGGTCAAAATCGGCGATCCAGGGAGTTTACAATGTATGGCTGAGGCAACCTCCCAGCCACCACTTTTTCAATCTGGAGAGAGACTGTCGGTGTCGATCGATACTCTCTTTCTCTCTGCTCGCTTGCTAACAGTGATGACAACGCCCTGCTACCAACTCGCTAATGTTAGCACGAAAATAGACACAGGAAAAGGGAATAGCAGGGAAAATAGGTGATAACTGAAGGAGAGGAGGAAACTGGGGAAGGAGGGGAGGTGGAGGAGTGATATTGCATGGCCCAAAAAAAAATAAAAAAAAAATCAGATTTTTTTTTTTTTTTTTTTTTCGGTCGGTGTTTAAATTGATTTTTTTTTCCCTGACTCTTAAGAGTCTCCAGCAGTTCCCAGGTTAATTCATCCTACTGCAGCTAGTAGCGTATAAGCTAGAAGCTACAAGCTACGAGTCTGCAGTGGAGTTGCTGAAGAGAACTTACGGGAGAGAGGAAGTCATCAAGACCGCGTTAATTACCAAATTCTTTACACTAGATCCTCCATCCTATGATGTGGCGGACCTAAAGGAGTACTATGCCTCCTTTGAGAGCCTCCTCCGAGCTATGGAGACAATGGCCATCACCAAGGAGGAGATATTTAGTGTAAGTATCTTGAACAAGATACCCTCTCCCCTAAGGGAAATCGTAAGACGACAACTAAGCGACTCTCCACTCAACTTGGAAGCGTTGGTGCAGGTGTACCAGACTGAAGTCTTCAATATAGAGAGCACTGGACACTACCGACAAGTGGAGATGTCGCCATCTACTGCAGCTTTCCCGGTACAAACTTCTAAACAGAAAAGGCCAATATCATTAGGTTGTAAGTTGTGCAGTGTTCACGGTCATCTGTGGAATCAGTGTTCTAAGTATCCTAAGGCTACACAGAAGATTGGCCAGGCTAAATCGCTTAAGTTATGTACCAGCTGTCTGGCAAGAGACCACTTCAACAGTACTTGCACCAATTCCTACATCAAACCTTGTAAGTATTGCAAGGGGAAACATTGGTTTTCCCTTTGCACCCAGTCTGATCGGCATGACGGCAAAGAAAAGGGGAGAACCCCCAACGAGTCACATGAGAAAGGTAAGAGCGAGGGTAATAAAGTATCTGCCATGTCCATTGCTTCTCGAGAATGTCAATTGCTTCCTACTATGATGCTGCCAGTAGTGGGGAGTAATAATAATACTATAATGATGCGCACCTTACTTGACCAGTGCTCACAGAAGTCATTCGTTCTGCGGTCATCATTGCCCCAGCTCCAGTGTACCAGTAAGGGTCAAGAGAATTTGCATCTCCATGGTTTCACTGGTGAAATAGATTCCAGTGACTATGATATAGTGGAGATTTCCTATGTTTATAGAAGAGAGGTATGTCCCATCAAGGCTGTTGTGGTCGACACACTACCCAGTTTCTATATAGCATCAGAGATTCAACCACATTTGAAATATCTCAGAAGCAAGGGTTATAAACTGGCTGATGATCAACTCTCTGCTAACAATGGTATTATGCTACTGGTCGGAGCTGATTATTACTACGACCTGGTTCACCCTGGATATCGGCGGGTAGATAAGCTTATAATGCTCCCCACGATCCAAGGGTATTCCATTTCTGGATCCTATGCCACTTCCTCTAAAGACACACAGGTGGAGGTGGTTACGGTCCTCAAGGTAGCAGTAAGCCCCATAGATAAATATATTAGACCAAATGTGCCTGATAATACATGTACTGATATAGATAAGCTATGGGACTTGGACAATATTGGAATTGACCCACATGAACTTGATCGTGAGTCCAAGCTAGCATTAAGCTCGTATGAAGAGACTAACGTATGACTCTGGCAGGGGTCAGTATGTGGTAAGGCTCCCTTGGAATGATAACAAGAGTAAATTACCTACTAATTTCCATCTAGCACTTGGTAGGTTACGTGGCCTTCAGAAGCAGTTTGTCAAGGATCCAAATTATTGCGAGACTTATGCGGCAGTTTTAGCCGAGCAGGTACAACGTGGATTTGTGGAGAGAGTAGATCTCAGTGAGTATGGGGATAACATCCATTACCTTGCTCACCATGGGATTAAAAAGGACAGTCCCACCACTCCTGTTCGTATTGTGTATGACTGCTCTGCTAAATCCAGTGATCGCTCCTATAGCCTGAATGATTGTCTGTACACGGGTCCGTCCCTGGTCTCTGATCTCGCGCAAATTATGTTGCGCTTCAGATGTCATAAGTTTGCATGGGTCGCCGATATTGAGAAGGCCTTCCTGATGCTTCAACTCCATGGTGAAGACAGGGACTCGACAAGATTTTTATGGCCACGGGACCCAATGGATTTAGATTCAGAGTATCTGGTCTACAGGTTCAGAGTCGTCTTATTCGGGGCGACCTGTTCCCAGTTCCTTCTCAACGCTACTATCATGCGACATCTTGAGGCTGGACTAGATCCTGACTTCAAGAATGAGATCAAGCAGGGGATCTATGTGGACCATCTTCAAGGCACTGGAGACAATGAAGATTTGTTGCTCAAAAGTTGCTGGGAGATCCGCGATATATGTGCCAAGGCTCATCTATACTTGAGAGAATGGGCCACTAATAGTGATCTTTTGAAAGGTCAATTTACTTCTGACGGTGTAGCTACTGAGAATAGTGAGGTGAAGTTTTTAGGTCACAAATGGGACACTACCACAGATTGTATATCCTTCTGTCACACCCCATGCGGCAGTGAGCTTATGACCAAGCGAAACTGCTTAAGCTTGTCAGCGAGGTTGTTTGATCCCCTAGGTTTTTTGCTGCCTGTAACAATCCGTGCTCGTATGTTTTTACAGCAACTGTGGCGGCTAAAACTAGATTGGGACACGCCCCTCCCGATTGAGTTACAAGATACTTGGCGGTTGATTCGATCGGACCTTTCCACATGTTGCAAGGTCCAACTTCCTCGTCAGGTTATTAGTGGTCACCAGGTGGATCTACATGCCTTTTCGGATGCTAGTAATAGTGCATACGGTACTGCCATATACATATGCAATGGTAGTGAAGCGACACTGGCTATAGCGAAGGCCAAAGTAGCCCCTATAAAGAAGATTACAGTTCCTAAATTAGAACTTACTGCATTGCTTCTGTCTGCTCGTCTAATAAAGTTTACACTGGATGCTTATGCAGACATACTACAGATTAATAACGTCTATGTCTGGAGCGACAGTCAAATAGCACTTTCATGGGTACACAGCCAGAAAGTGTTACCTGTTTATGTTTCTAATCGCACTGATGAGATACATAACTTAGTTCCTACAGCTAAATTTTGCTATGTGAGCACCAGGGATAACCCCAGTGACATAATTTCCCGGGGGATCTCGGCCGCAACAGTTTATGTCATCCTCTATTTGGTGGCATGGACCTCCATGGCTTATATCTCCAACTGAATGGCCTCAGGATTTCAGGGAATGCATATCTGATCCTTCAAGTCGGCCCCAAGATGATGTGTTAAGTAGTTCGAATGTGAGTACTACACATCAGGATAACAAGTTGGTGGAGTGGGAACGTTACGGCAGCTATGATCAAGTAATACGGGTATTTGCATGGATATACCGTTTCATTAACAACATGACAAGTCGGGCTCACGGGTCTTTCCTTAGTGAAGATTCGAAGCATATCAGACTCCATGAATTGAGATCAGCAGAAGCAAAACTAATATGTTTAGTACAAAGGGAATCTTATCCTACTGAACATCAAATCCTGAGCAAGGAGTCAAAGGCCAAACCCTCAAACTTAATGAGGCAGCTAGGATTATATATGGAAGGAGGCATCATTAAGTGTAGAGGCAGGATACAAAAAGCGGACATTATTGATTCTGCGAAATATCCTGTCCTCCTTAGCTCCTCTCATTTGATTACCAAACTGTTGATTCGCCAATGCCATAGGACCTGCCTACATTTTGGCGTAAATTATGTTCTGGCGTATATGCGACAACGTTGGTGGATCCCTAAGATGCGACAAGCAATTAAAGGGATCCACAATAGCTGTACTATCTGTAAAAGATTACAGGGTAAGCCTTACTCCCCAGTTGATCTACCTTATGATGGTAATGGTGTAGCACAATGCAGGGATCCAAAATGTAGTGATGCACAACACAGAAAGGACATTATTACATTTTACAATAGTATAATAGATTCTTTATCAAAAGCGGGGGAAAGTATTTTTAATAGCCGTAAATATAAGTCCTCATTCAATAAGCCAGGTTGGCAAGACTATGTGGCTGACCTGTATCAGGCCTCCAGAGATGCTAGGTCTCATTGGCTTGAAGTAGGTCAGCCTAGACAGGGGCCTATATTTGAACTTCACAAAAGAGCAAAGGCTAGGACCAAATATACCATTAGATTTATTAAGCAAAATGAAAACCAATTAAGGAAGGAAGCCCTTGCAAAGAGTCTGGCAGAAAAGGATACTAACTGTTTTTTGGAAGGACATCAGATCCATGCAAAATTGTAACACACCATTACCTGTCAGTGTTGAGGGGATTACGGGTGAAGAGAACATTGCTGACTTATGGAAAACTAAGGAACTACTTAACAGTGTAAACCAAAGGTCTACTAATGGTGCAATTCAATATGTGAAAGATAGTAATTATGAAGACATTAAAGTGACTGAAAGTGATCTTGAGAATGCCATAAGAAAACTTAACCTAAATAAAGCTTGTGGGCTGGATGGTATATATGCAGAACATCTTAAATATGCAGATAAGTTGTTAATAGATAAACTTAGTTCTTGCATCACCAGTCTATTTACGCATGGTGTCCTGCCGGAGTCTATGATATCCGTAATACTTGTTCCTGTCATTAAAGATAAATCAGGTAAAATTACAGCAAAAGACAACTACCGCCCAGTAGCACTTGCTAGTGTGGTGAGTAAGGTAGTTGAAATGATAATGCTAGAAAGAATGTCTGCATATATTGTCACCAGCAGCAATCAGTTTGGCTTTAAGAAAAATCACGGCACAGACCAATGCATATATGTGCTGAAAGAAGTGATTGATACATACAACAAACTAAATAGCTCAATTTTCTCTTGTTTTCTTGATGCAAGTAAGGCTTTTGATAGGGTGTGTCACAAAACCTTATTTGAAAAATTAGTTAACAGGGGAGTGCCTAGCTATATTGTTAGGATACTTATTTTCTGGTATGCTAATCAAAAAATGTGTGTAAGATGGGGCAACATCCTGTCAGGCTCTTTCGCCGTAACCAATGGTGTTAGGCAGGGGGGGATATTGTCTCCGTATCTTTTCAACGTCTACATGGATGATCTTAGTCTGGAGCTGAACAAGACTCGCACTGGGTGCTGTATTGGCAGCACCATTGTAAATCATCTCATGTATGCTGATGACCTAGCCTTAATCGCGCCCTCTGGAGCAGGACTGGATAAATTATTAAGAGTATGTGAAAAATTTGGAATCGAACATTCAGTCAAATTTAATCCTATAAAGAGCAATATCATAATATTTAAATCTAACCTTCTATTGAAATCAAAGCTACCTAAATTCCATTTGTATGAAGAAATTATAGAAGAAGTAAGTAAAGTAAAGTATCTAGGACACTATATTTCATGTGATCGCTCAGATGATGAGGATATGGGTCGTCAGCGAAGGCAACTTTACATGCAGGGAAATTCAATATTAAGAAAATGTTATATGTGCACATGGGATACAAAAATAACATTGTTCAACTCCTACTGCTCACCAATGTATACAGCACAACTATGGTGGAACTATAAGAAAATGACAGTGAATAGACTAAGTATCTCATATCACAATATCATGAAAATGTTTCTGGGGCTCTCAAAATATGAGAGTACAAGTACGCTATGTGCCTATATGAACTTACACTGTTACAAATCACTCATTAGAAAGCTAACATATAAATTCATTCAGCGCCTTAACACTTCTGAGAACAGGATCATTAAAATGCTACAAACTCCAAGCATAGTGTACACCTCCAGGATCCAGGCACACTGGAGGAAGTTGCTCTATATTTAACCTTAAGTAATGATTTCAGGTCTGCTACTCTACAGAATTAGCATACCGGTACTGATCCTCATAGTGCAGTACAGTACCGATATTCCTATACTGTACTGTAGCAACATACTGTACCGGAAGCTAAATGATGTGAGGCATGGTACTGTACACAATTAGGACAGTGGTTTTGGTAACACAGTAGTTTGATGACCACTGTTTTTGGTTGAGGCAGTGCTGTGAACTACATGATAGCAAGCTGGGTATTATTTAATTTCTTTTTATTTTATGTAGCCTATGTACAGTAGCTTATATATTTATATATATTTATGTTACTGTAAGGTATATATGGACCCCAGTATGGTCCCCTCTGTACTGTGTGAGTCTGAAATAAAGTATTATTATTATTATATTATTATTATTATTACCTCCCTTGCCTGAGTTCAGGGTACAAAGGACTGAACCATTTCAGGTAACCGGGGTAGACTACACCGGAGCGATTCATGTTAGAGAATCGCCCGGTAATATCACAAAGGTATATGCCGTTCTATTCACATGTGCGGTAACCAGAGCGATTCATATTGAATTGATTGACAACCTATCCAGTGAGGGGTTTTTGCATACTCTAAGACGCTTTGCAGGCCGCAATGGTTTCCCTCAAATTATTATGAGCGATAATGCGACTTGTTTTGTCGGGGCCTCTAAATATCTCCAAAGTTTAATGGCTACCCTCACTGGAAAGGGTTGTCAGTGGAGATTTATACCAGCACGTGCACCATGGTTCGGGGCGATTTGGGAGAGAACAATCGGTATCGTCAAATCTGCCATGAAGAAGGTATTAGGAAGGGCACTGGTGACCAGACGGGAGTTGCAAACCATCTTAATAGAAATTGAGATGTCAGTCAACGACAGGCCCTTGACCTATACCTCGGCAGATGTTGATGACCTCTTACCCATTTCGCCTTCTATGCTAGCACGTGGACGAACCCTTAATACCTTTCTTAGATCATCCTTAAATGACGAAGATCTGCATGACCCTACGTTCGGCAATGCTGACGTCACACGTCGTCGCTTCCAGTATGTAAACAAGGTGTCCGACGATCTATGGAAACGGTGGACCCAAGAATATTTGCTGTCTCTTCGCGAGCGTCACTCTAATAAGATCAAAGGGACGAATCAACGATGGCCTCGTATCGGGGATATCGTCCTGATTCATGATGAGCGTCCTAGGTTATTTTGGAAGCTTGGGAGGATTATCGATTTGTTCCAGGGCATTGATGGTCTTATAAGGGTTGCTAGAATACGAACTTCGATGGGTTACTACTCGCCCAGTCGTAAGGTTATATCCCTTGGAGCAGGATGTAGAACTGCCGGATGATCCTGGCGTCTCTACTGATACCCCTCCGCGGGAGAGTGCTGGTGACAGTGCTCCTCAAGGTGGGGCAGCTGATGATGAGAAGGATGATCCTCCTCAGGCTTCAGGTGGCGCTCGTCCCAAAAGGAGGGCGGCTATGAGTTCCGTGTATCTTTGGAGATCAAAGATCAAACAAGGTGATCTTTGACTTCGATGTCCTTTTTTTGTTCTCTGTATATAGCTCCTGTATATTAATTTTGGTGGCGGGCAATATGTCGGGAATAGGTTAATGATCCCGACAGTTTTAGGTCCAATAGGACATTTGAATTTGGCGGTATTGTATCGCTTGTACGATTTCGACTGGTTCTTTGTGTATTGTAGTTTATTCTTAAGTATAGGTTAAATATTAACTGTAATGTATAAATATCTACATCAGCTCTAGATGTATCATGAAACCAAGTTATGGGTTATAAATATTATGAGCCGGCAGCCATATGTAATTTCGCGAAGCGATCGGACGCCGGACCTTTAGTCTCTCAATCAACACCTTACAGCCAACATCTCCCCCCCCCCCCCCCCCGGCTCTGACTCAACCCACAGTTCACCATGTGCTACAACTACTAATCTATAACAACAGTCCTACATCACCAGTACTCTAAGCTAAGTTCATTGTATCGATATTGTATTATGTGAACATTCCTACATGTCATGTAATTGAATTAGCCGTGTGTGGGGGACTGGATTACACCCATCGAATACCTCGTTGGTAATTATATTATAACTATTTGTTGGGATATTTCATGTACCAGTGATATGCAATTTAACCTCTTTATCTAAATTCCCGACATTAATAATATCCAATTTGCATACGATCATCTCCAGAGAAGTGCAGGAAAACTACCTAGTCTCTCTCTCTCCATTATGAGATAGATCGATGTCACTCATGCATGTACCCATTACTAAGTTAAAGAACAAGTTTTATCCACACTACTCTGCTTAGTAACCGCGTGCCCAGTGGTAAACTTTTGAGCCACCCTGTCCTTTTGTCCTCTCCCCGTAGGCCTACCAACCCAACTTCACAAACCTTCCCCTCGCATGACGCCCATCAGGATGTTTTTTTATTCCGTGCCGAGTCAGTTCCGACTCGAACCCCAGTATACAGAGAGTGCAAACCTATTCTGGTATCTCTTTCACGATCCTCTAACCTTTCAACTCAGCTTTCAACTGATTTGACTGGGGGCGGGAGCTAGATTTATAGGCTCGGTTCTGGACCCTGTAGACAGTAGGGACTCGAGTCTTATGGACTTATTGGAGCTCTCAATAGATATGGGGACTAGGTAAGATGGTATTTACTGTTGTGGCACATGGCTATAGGAAGCCTTTATATTTTCATATAACTGAGCCTTAGTAATAGGTACTATTTTGGCTATACTGGAAGTATTTAGGGGAGAGAGACTGGATCTACTTTGCGAGGAGGATGGGGACAGCTATGATAGGAGCGTCTCTCTTAGATTGTTCAATCTTCATTCTATGGTATAGCTGAGGTGCTAATTTAGTGATCAGAGCATGCAAGAAAGGTAAATGGTTTATTGTGAGTTAATAGAGGTTAGTAAAGGTGTTAGTCATGCATGGTTAGTTCATTGATAGGAAGAATTCCTGTGCTACCTGGCAATGACTCGGAAGTCAAAACAGGGGCCAGGTATACCTCCGCGGGTGTGGGGGTCTCCCTCCTCGGGTGGGCAAAAAGGGGGAGCTGGGCGCCCTCTCTCTGTGATAGTCGTCCGGCGGCTGTGGCTAGGGGCTTGCCATATCACCAGTGTTTGTAATAACCCTCTGTGTATGAGACAGATGTGGGTGTCCTTAATACCAAAACCGAAGGTGCCTTAGCTAGCTGGTTTTACTTGGCTGGTTGTTAATTGTAGGGTTTGCTGGATGTGGTGGAGACTGGGTTGCTAACTCTGCCACATTTATCTGGAAGTATGGCAATAGAAGTTAGTTACTGGCGAGGCGGCTAGCCTCGCACCGACGACCATTGGGTGCAGGGTTGTGAATTGGTTGTAAGAGAATAGATGGCATGCAAGGGGCTAGTAAAGTTCTAATGTTGTTCTGGCCTACTAAGTGAAGGTAGGCTGGATAGGAGTATATATATAAAAGGTTGGAGAGCGTTAGCAACGGACAATTCAAGGATCTTCAAGAGGTATGAGAGAGAGGCTAGGTCGGACAAGAGTCGAGAAGCGCGGGTGTCTTAATGAGAGGGGGGGGAGAGTTCAAGGGCTACAGGGAAATTTTGCCCCTAAGGTCCCTGGGCGTGGGGGTGGCATTAGGCTACAATTGATATTGGAGTTTGAAAAGGCAGTAGAATACGTTAGCCAAATGCTACCAGGGAATGCAACTATGGGGTGGTATATGAGTCTGGAAAAGATAGAGTTATGTGATCAGTCCGAGGGGTTATGGATACTATTAGTTGGCCCTGGGAACTGCGTTTTCTATTAAATATAAATATACCAACAACAGCGGCAGTTCGGAGGGGTACTTAGTTATTGTTTCGGGGTACTTATGACAGATACTGGTAACCAGGTTATCTTATACAATCTCTGGTTGGGGTAAGAGGTGCATGACACGAAGTAAATTGGCGTAGTGTGGACTGTGGATACGAAGGAGGCAATGGGAAGACGTATGACAATTGTGGAAAAGTAAATGGAAAAAAGTGAACACAATGGCGGATAAAAATACTTAACCTAAGGATTGAATACATTGATTTATGGGGCGATGGGTCTTCAGAAGCTTAGTCTGGCAAGACAAGATGTTAGGGAATGTTAATATTAATCTTAAACTAAGGATTGCATACATCGATGAACGACGACATTATAGTCGTCGTCCTAATAAGGTGATGAAACCTGGTTGATCTGTACTTGGCACAATACGACACAAGGACAGTGCTGCTATGTCGTATCAATACTGGTGGCAGTTAATATTAGAGACACTTAGTTACTAGAGGAACAATGCAAGGGGGTGACTGAGCACGGGTTACATATATCTATACTCGTCATGGGAAATGATATAAGAGGTCTAGGGACAAGCGTGGGTGTTTTAACTTCTAAGATATATAACATCTACTTCTCGGATGTAAGAACATACATAGATATAATTATGGCTGTCTGATGTGTTGGCATTGGCTCAACGTCGGGACAGGGCATGGGTGTTTTTAATATGAATGTATATTCCTGTTCATCATCTTTGTAGTTAGGAGTGTAGGACACGAGGGGGGTAGTGTACGTGAGGTGTGGAAAATGGTCAGTTTAGAAAAGGTAGGTGGGTGCGGCCTGGAGCTGCTTAGCCCTGCGGGCTTGGGCCTGTCTGAAATGGCTGGCTCGGTCAGCTGGTCCTTTCGTTCTGTCGACATTTCCTTTGGGTGTTTCTGTGTGGTGTTCGTTCGTGGCTTCTGTGGTGGGCTTCTCGTTCTGGGGCATTTTAATAATTATGACATCCAAATCGATTATTTATATATGGATATATACAAAAAGTCTTAAAACTGTTATCAAGTTCCGAAAGTCTGAATCGGGTTGAGTTTAGACCCTGTGGAAGAGCAGGGTTGAGTTGGCTTGATATTGGACACCCTTTTATGGCATTTGGGTGTGAAATACGACACCATTTCCAGTCTATCGGAGATAGTGATGGTAAAGGAAAATGCGGCTTTTAACACAGTTGTTTACTTCCTCAAGCCTGTGGAGGAGCAGGGTTGAGTTGGCTTGATATTGGACACCCTTGTATGGCATTTGGGTGTGAAATACGACACCATTTCCAGTCTATCGGAGATAATGATGGTAAAGGAAAATGCGGCATAGCTAGGTACATTTATAATTATCACATCCAAATCGATTATTTGTATATGGATACATACACAAAGTCTTAAAACTTATCAAGCTCCGAAAGTCTGAATCGGGTCGAATTTCGACCCTGTGTAGGAACAGGGTTGAGTTGGCTTGATATTGAGCTGCATTTTGTGTCACCCCAAAGTCTGATAACCCACTCTCATTAAAGTGTGGTGGCACAAAATGACAAGGGGCGATCCAGACTTTTAAATATATACATTATATGGACAACCTTTCCTGACTATTTTTAAGAATGAAAGTAAATATGCATTGCAGAATAATTATTACAAAGCAAATAAAGACAAAATAAAAGCGAAATAGCATAATATGCCAAATATCATGAGGTATGTCAGGGACTGGAATAATCGACAA
Organism: Paralithodes platypus; assembly: GCA_032716605.1. NCBI lineage: Eukaryota > Metazoa > Arthropoda > Malacostraca > Decapoda > Lithodidae > Paralithodes > Paralithodes platypus. The sequence continues at coordinate 633,750 of CM064522.1, read as the reverse complement.
CAGAACATATCGGCAATAAATTTGAATATATACAATTTAAGATGTGTTGTGACATTACATATTAGGTGAAATTATAAAACATATTTATGTTTAACCCGGGAACTGCCGGAAGACTCTTAAGAGTTCCCCCAGCGGACTGCGGGAAGACTCTTAAGAGTTCCCCCGGCGGACTGCAGGAAGACTCTTAAGAGTCAGAGAAAAAAAAAATCAACTTTAAACACCGAAAAAAAAAAAAAAAAAAAAATGGCCCCTGGGCCATGCAAAATATCACTCCTCTACCTCCCCTCCTTCCCCACTTTCTTCCCCTCCTTCAGTTATCACCTATTTTCCCTGTTATTCCCTTATTCTGAGGTATATTTTCGTGCTAACATTAGCGAGTTGCAAGCAGGGCATTGTCATCTCTGTTAGCAAGCGAGTGCAAGAGAGAGAGAGAGAGTCAGAGGTGGGCAGGTGCGCGCCATTTGGCGCTCTGCGCTCTGCGATCCGGTGCGCAATACCAATATAGAGGAGCGCGGAGCGAGGAGCGGCAAAATTCTGAAATCGGAGTGCAGGCGGGGAGCGCAGCTAGAAATTCGTGCTCCTTTCTGGCGCTCCGGAGGCGATTTTTCCTGTCAAGTTGGTGTTCATGCGAGGCAACATGAATCTGCTGGGCTACAATGAGCCTAAAGAGCTGATGGAGCAGGAGTCGCAGGACTAAAAAATTGAAAATATAATAATAATAAATTAATAATATTAAATTTTAATCAATTATTAATTAATTTAATTATATAATCAATTAATCATATCATATTAAATTATTAATGATATGATATTAAATTATTATTCATTTAATCATGTAATCAATAGTAAATACTAATCAATGTAATCATGTTGTATTGTTGTTATTGTATTGTTAGGCTTGTTAGAATGTTAGCTTGATAAGTTTAACTGTTTAAGTTTCTCAGTTTGGACAGTTTCTGTAATTCTTTATGTCATATCATAGATATCAATGGACAGTCACAATGTCACAAACTCACAATAATATCAATCATATCATATCATTGACATTTGCAATGATATCAATCATATCATATCATTGACATTTGATTCATTGATATGACATAAAGAATAACAGAAACTGAGAAAGTGAGAAACTTAAACAGTTAACTTCAGAAAGACACCATGACTTGAGTTTTTTTTAATGTTTTGAATTCTTGGAATTTAGTGAAGTGGGACAAAGGACAAAGTGAAGGACAAAGGTAAATAATTAAATAACTTCTAGAAGCTGTTTTGTTTGTTTTGTTTTTTATATACCTATTTTTGGGAGCGCGGAGCGCAGGAGCGGGAAGCGCATCGGGTCTGCTGACAAAAGGAGCGCGTGAGCGCTACCGCATTACCTTATGTCTGATGAGCGCGGAGCGCTGCCGCATTACCGGTCCCACCGGAGCGCGCCCACCTCTGGAGAGAGTATCGATCGACTGTGTCTCAGTGACCTTGGGGGAAATTGGCGGGAAAGCAGGTTGCCTCGCCCATACATTATATAACTCGCGGCCTGTATCTCCGATTTTGACCATCCAAACGCTATTTTCACTCGTTTTATTGTTGTTTCAGGTTAATACCTTTATAATCAACCCATAATAGGTGCGTATGGATAAGTATTAATGCTATTTATGGTAAAATGAATATTTTAGTGATGGAAACAGCTCAAATACGTCAGCACAGGGGGACGTTTCTAATTACCCCCATGTGCACTTCTTAGGTTAAGAGTCAGAGAAAAAAAAAATTTAAACATCGAAAAAAACAAAAAAAAAAATTTTTGTTTTGCCCTTGGGCCATGCAAAATATCAGTCCTCTACCTCCCCTCCTTCCCCACTTTCCTCCCCTCCTTCAGTTATCACCTATTTTCCCTGTTATTCCCTTATTCTGAGGTATATTTTCGTGCTAACATTAGCGAGTTGCAAGCAGGGCATTGTCATCACTGTTAGCAAGCGAGTGCAAGAGAGAGAGAGAGTATCGATCGACAGTGTCTCAGTGGCCTTGGGGGAAATTGGCGGGAAAGGAGATTGCCTCACCCATACATTATTTTTTTATTTTTTTATTTTTTTTTTTAAGAGACAATGAACGGAGGAAGGAAAAACACAGATAAAACAAAAAGGTCCATGTGCCTAAAGGCATCCTCCATTCATAAAATGTTTGTAACAACTGGATTTAAACATTTGTAGATTGTAAGTTTGTGGAAAGCAATTCGAGGGAAGTGAATTCCAAAGAGTAGTAGCTCTGGGGATAAATGAATTCTGATAAGCAGAAGTTCTGCATTGTGGAGGAGAAAGTGTAAATTCATGGGCGCTCTCAGCTGCCCTAGTTCTACGGGGAAAGATGTGGAGAGGCGGCACAATTGAAGCAAGTTCCTCGGAACAATTGCTGTGAAAATATCTGTAGAATAATGCAAGGGATGCAACGTTTCTTCGTATGGCTAATGTAGGAAGGTCCTGTGTGATTGCAGGGTTATTGATTAATCTAATAGCTTTATTTTGAATTTTGTCCAACTGCCTCAATGCAACCACTCCACTTCCACCCCACAGAGGTGAACAGTAATCCATCTGAGAGCGCACATGACTTTTATATATTACGGCCAACTGCTCGTCAGTGAAGAATTCTCGAACTCTGTACAGGAGTCCCAGTTTTTTAGAGGCATTCTTAGCAATGCTTCTAACATAATGTGTCCAGCTCAAGTTAGTAGTTAATGTTACACCGAGAATGTCAATACTAGGGGAAGTGGGAATATTTACATCATTAAAAAATATATGGGAGTCCGTGAGATTCTGTCGGTTAGAAAATTGAATGTACTTGGTTTTCTGTGCATTAAAGGAAACTAGATTCTCTTGTCCCCATTCATTAATTCTAGAAAGGTCCTGGTTCAGAGAAATTGCAGTGTTTATTTTTGAATTTATAAGATCGGGTTGGGTGAAAGAATTGGTAAATGTGAAGGAACTGTGGAGTGTTGAGTCATCTGCATAGGAATGTATTGGATTATGAGTGGTAGATATGAGATCATTGATATGAATGAGGAACAGAGTTGGGGCCAAAACTGATCCCTGGGGAACACCAGCATTTATTGAGTGAAATTGAGAATAAAGGCCATCTACCATTACACGTATTTTTCTGTTATGAAGATAAGAAGAAATTAGTGGAACTAATGATGCAAGGCCGTAGTGTGACATCTTCGACAATAAGGATTGATGCCAGACTCTATCAAATGCCTTTGATATATCCAGTGCTATTGTATGTGTTTCACCATGTTGGTCTGTAGCTTGGTTGATTTGATGCGTAAGAAGGCAAAGAATGTCTGCAGTTGATCGACATCGTCTAAAACCATATTGCCTATCACTGATTAATTTATTATTCTCCAGATGCTTAATTATGTGATTATTTAATATAATTTCAAAAACTTTGCCAAGAGTGGAAGTTATAGCTATTGGTCTGTAGTTTGATGGATCTGAAGAGGCACCTTTTTTAGGAACTGGATGGATGTTTGCTTCTTTCCAGGGTACTGGGAAGCATGAGGTATGAGTACACAGACGGAAAAAATTTGCCAATACAGGAGAGAGCACCAAGGAGCAATTCTTAAGTACTATTGGAGGAATTTCATCTGGACCAGGAGCCTTATCTACTGAGAGATTCTTCAAAATAGTTTTGACATGTCTGGTGTGGATCTTAAGTGAGGGAATTTCAGGCGAATTAAAATTAAGTACAGGGACATCTTGATTTATTTCATCTAAGGTTGAGTTGGTGGAGAAAATATCCGCAAGAAGGTTAGCTTTACCTCGTGGGTCACTTACAAGATTGCCAGTCGGAGATTTTAATGGTGGAATGGATGAAGCAGTAGTGAAGTTGGATTTGAATGAGTTAAGAGTAGACCAAAATATTTTGTTATCATTTGGATTATTTAGAAGTTTATTTGCCTGCTTATGGAGAAAGTTTGATTTAGTTAGGTTTAATACAGTTTTGGCATGATTTCTGATGTTTCTAAAGTAATTAAAGGCTTCATGTGTTTTTGATCTCGTGAATGCATTGTAGGCTATTGCTTTTTGTTCAGTTACTCTAGCACAATTATGGTCAAACCATTTAGGTGAATTAGATCTTTTACTGTACTTTTGATGAGGAATAAAAGTTTCCATTCCAATTTTTACAAAATCTTGTATGTGGCTCAAGGTGGAGTGTGCATCATTAGAAAAGAAAGAGGTCCAGGGAATATCAATAAAGAAACCTTGAAGACCCTCCCAGTCTGCCCTATCGTAATGCCATTTAGTCACCAAAACAGGTTCAGAGTGGGAAGGTGTGGTAGGTGATAGACAGGTGGCCTGTATCAGACAGTGATCAGAAGATCCAAGTGGGGACCTCACTGTAACATCATAATTTTCTGAATTGGTTGTTAAAAATAAGTCCAGTAGGTGGGAATTATGATTAGGATTATCTGGTACACGGGTGGGTTGGTTGACTAGTTGAATGAGATTAAATGAGTCTGCAAATAGCTCACATTCAAGACCAGCATCATCAGTCCTGGCTGAATGAGTGAGCCATTCAACATTATGGACATTAAAATCACCCAACACAGTGATTTCAGAAGAAGCATTTAAGTTGAGGACACTGAGTTGTGAGGACAGAGAATCAAAAAGACTTTGCTCTGGAGGAGTATTTGGGGAACGGTAGATGCAACATATGTATTTAAATTTACCAGCAGAAATTAATTTGTATATAGAATAATCAAAATAGGGACAATTGAAACTAGTAACCTCCTCCAGGGCAATTTCAGATTTTGCGAAGCAACATACACCACCTTTAGGTCTGAAATTTTGGAGCAGTTGATAACCTGGAAAATTAAATCTAGATGTGTCAGATGTGGATGTTACTTGAGTCTCTGTCAAAAAAAGGAGAGTAGGGGATTCTGCTTGAAGAAATTGGTGTACAGAATTGATGTTAGAGTGAAGTCCCCTTATATTACTAAAGAAATAGCTGTACTGACAAGCAGCTTTGGGACGTTGCAATGCTCTTGACACAGTCGCATGATGACGACCGGGAGGGCCCTGTGTCAATAACCCAACCCTGCCGGGGGTGGATATCCGAGGGACCACCAGGTTTGCTCTTAACAATTGTACTGCCATATTTATAAGGTAAGTGTATGGTGTTACATGTATGATATGTAGTGGGAAGAGTAGTATTTTATGGATAGAGGATAGCGATGTAGGGCAATGTCGTGAAGTTGGATGTGTATGTTATATAAAGAGGGTTTTCCTGATACCCCTGATGTGTGAGGCAGAAAGATATGTATCCAGCTACCAAGGCCTGGGAGAGAAAATGGAATTCAGGCTATTCCCTGAGTCTCCCGAAACCTTGGCGGTAGTACTTCCCTGGGCGGGGCTGCCTACCCCTACTACCTACAAAATGTAACTCGCGGCCTGTATCGCCGATTTTGACCATCCAAACGCTGTTTTCACTCGTTTTATTGTTGTAACAGGTTAATACCTTTATAATCAACCTATAATAGGCGCATATGGATAAGTATTAATGCTATATATGGTAAAATGAATATTTTAGTGATGGAAACAGCTCAAATACGTCAGCACGGGCAGACGTTTCTAATTACCCACATGCGCAGTTCAGAGGTTAATAGTAGAGCAAGAAATATTCGCATACATAGACATTTCAATAATTCTGAAGAGGAGTGACAGATTAATTACCGTGACAAACACTGATTTTCTGAACTTGACTCTTGGTCAAGGTCACGAGGCTAGATGCCCCACCCACCCACCCACCCCTCGATATAACTACGTTCCTACTGGCCCTCACGCAGCCGTGGTGCTTAGCGCGGTCGAACCTATATTTCACAAATGTTATGATATTTATATATATGTGCGTGTACTGTTACTTAGTAATATTGTATTGTGTAACCTAATCAACCCGAATGATATACATTTAAGTAAGAATACACCGAAATATAACCGTGATTAGGTGCGAATGGAGTGGCACCGCGGCTGCGGCCATGTGCTCCAATGTTTATAAACCACACACTTTAGGCCTACATATCAAGATCAATAATTAATGATCCATCATTTCGATATTATTTTGATCTAGTTGAATTTGTAAAAAATTGTGATGACTATTCCTATAATATAATCGCTTACTTTGAGGTATTATATATAATAACTCCAGTAGGTTATCGGCCTTCTATAGGATTATAACGCTTCTTTTGGACATTCTGAGGATATAGCTAGGTACATTTATAATTATGACATCCAAATCGATTATTTATATATGGATATATACAAAAAGTCTTAAAACTGTTATCAAGTTCCGAAAGTCTGAATCGGGTTGAGTTTCGACCCTGTGGAAGAGCAGGATTGAGTTGGCTTGACATAGGACACCCCTCAGGGCATTTGGGTGTGGAATTTCCAGTCTCGATCTCGATCTCGATCTCGATTGATAATGTGTAGGGCGCTGGACTTGCGTATATCACACATATAAGGGTATTAGGGTGGAGGATGGGGGGTCAGGATATAGGATGGGGGGAGCTAAGTGGAGGGTTTATGGTGTGCGTGTAATGTGGGCGAAATTTTAGTTTATTCTGTGTTTGAATGTGTCTAGTGTAGGGCTATTTATTGTATCTTCTGGGAGACTGTTCCAATCCTGTATGGTTCGTGGAAAGAATGAGTGTTTGTAGAAGTCAGTATTAGTGTGGTATATTTGGTACTTATGAGAATGTGTGTTACGAGTGTTGCGGGTGTTTGAGTTGTGTAGGTATTCATATTTTTTAATGTCAATATAATTGTGTGTGATTTTATACATTACTGTGAGTCTGTGCCTGAGTCTTCGTGTGTTAAGGGTTTCCATGCTTATTTGATTTTTGATACGGGTTGTGATGCCTGGGGTTTGCGTGTAATTGTGTGTGATGAACCTGGCTGCTTTTGTGTTAATTTTTTCAAGTGTGTTAATGTTAAATTGAGTGTATGGATCCCATACTGCGGCGCAGTACTCCAGTGTTGGGCGAACAAGGGTGTTATAAGCTATGTGTTTGATGTCTCGTGTACAATTGTGTAAATTCCTCCTCAAGAACCCTAGTGTGCGGTTTGCCTGACTTTGTATGTGATGAATGTGGGTGTTGAATCTTAGGTTGGTGGAGAGGTGGACGCCAAGATATTTGTATGAAGGAACTGATTCTAGTGGTTGGTTGTGTAATGTGTAATTGAAAGTGATGGGTGATCGGGAGCGGGTAAAGCGGAGAAGTTTACATTTATCGGGGCGGAAAGACATCTGCCAGGTGTTCTCCCAATGTTCGAGGGCGTTTAAGTCTTGCTGGATAAGTCCACAGTCGTCTCTAGTCAGTATGGGCCTAAACATCAAACTATCGTCGGCAAATAGTCTAGTAGAAGAGTTAGGTGTTGACAGAGGAAGGTCATTAATATAAAGAAGGAAAAGAAGAGGGCCAAGAACGGTGCCTTGTGGGACACCAGAAGAAACAGGGACAGAGTCTGAGGAAGAGCCGTCAAGGAGTACTCGTTGAGTCCGTTTTGTAAGGAAATTAGTGATCCAGTGAAGAGTAGGTCCAGTTATACCGTAAAAAGCTAATTTATGCTGAAGTCTTTTGTGGGGTACTTTGTCAAAGGCTTTGGCGAAATCGAGGATAATAGCGTCAACCTGTTTAATGTCTCGTCGGTCCAGTTGTTTAGTATTATGTCATGATATGTGGCAATGAGTTGTGATTCGCATGATCTTTTGGGCCGAAATCCATGTTGTGCGTCAGTAAGGATGTTGTTTGCGTCTAGGTGATTCATAATGTGTTTATGTATAATGTGTTCTAAAATTTTGCATGGGATGGATGTGAGTGAGGTGGGTCTATAATTCTTGGGGTCAGTCCTGTCACCTGTCTTGAAAAGGGGAGTGATGTTCGCACAAAGCCAGTCAGGTGGAAGGATGCCTGTGTGAAGTGACTGAGTACTTTGCAGGATGGGGGCAAGGATTGAGGCACAATTTTTAAGGATAAAGGCAGGGATGTTGTCAGGACCAGTGGCTTTGTTTGTGTTAAGTGTCTCTATACGTAGTTTCTGTATGCCGTTAGTCGTTATGTCTGGGTGGGTAGGGGTTTTCAGGCATGTTAGGTATTTGGTTGTTTTCTTGTGTGAATACTGATTGGAAATGAGTATTGAGTATCTGTGCTTTGTGTTCTGGAGTGGTTTGTAGAGTAGCATTGTTGTCTTTAAGTGATGTGATGTTGGTGGTATCCTGCCTATCGGAGATAATGATGGTAAAGGAAAATGCGGCATGTGTAGGAGCAGGGTTGAGTTGGCTTGATATTGGACACCCTTTTATGGCATTTGGGTGTGAAATACGACACCATTTCCAGTCTATTGGAGATAGTGATGGTAAAGGAAAATGCGGCTAATGAGTGGGTTAACAGACTTTGGTGTAACAGAAAACGCAGCTTTAGCCCAATTGTAGTGTCACCCATTGCCATGGTCATTGGTTTTCGTCTCTTCTTGCTGTTTGCTGTCAAGTTATCTTCTTGTGTTACGAACTTACGTGTATTAGCAGTCATTACTCATGTCAGAAGAAGAGTGCTTATTTCCGAAATGATATAATTTATACGAAATTAAAGGAGTCGAATATTTTGTGTAGATATCTAGCCAAATGTTAAAATTAATTTGAATTATATTCACATTTTATTATTAAAATATAGAATTATATTCAGAATCTTATTGAAAATGAACTCGGCGCTTTGTCTTCGATTTAGAAAGAGATTGAAGTTGAAGCACCCTCACAACAATGTCTGTCGTGAGAAGGTGTGCTTTTCGTATCATCAGTTACAAAGGCTTTTAAATCCCTGCCAAAATTACTATATTGGCTGTGCATCACTTCAGTTTATATCTGGTATGATATTGTATTACATTTTACGTTGTGTTCTCGGGAGTGTTTGCTGTTGTTGAAGAATTAATGTCTTGATCGAGCGGCACGGCTGAATGCCCAACTCCATATTTCAGGCCAAATTCAGGGTCAATATGACAATATGCTACCCAACTTCGGTAGGCAGGACAGAAGAGTGGGAAGACGAGGAAATGGAGGAAAGAATGAAGATAGTGAAAGGATTCCTGGAGCAGGTGTGGCGGAAGAGAAGGATAGAGTGGTATCAGGTGAACTCGGGGCATCTACCAACTCGTCTCACTCGTCGCACCAACTCGGCACCATAGGTTAGGTGGAAAATATTAAGGGTAATTTTTTTGAAAAGACTCGCAGCGTTATTATACATAATTTATTAGGGAAAGTGAAGCTCTATGGAATCCTTATAATATACTCACATAAATTCCACTGTGGAAGAATAGTTTTGATAGTTAACTAGGAGTATACTTTTGATGTAAATACCAGGGTGTCAAACGACGCTGTTTTTTTGAGTGATACCGCAAATGAATTTTTTGTATAATGATAACAGAAACTCTCCTAGCCTAACTTTTTTTTTTTTTTTTTTTTTTTTTTGGTTTGTATTAATGTTACAGAAAACAACTTCACAAGAATTTGGAGTGCCTAATTGCCAAAGTGATTGGGGTGGGGGGGGGGGGGCCCCCCCCCCAGATTTTGTTTCGGACTTGTCACTTTTGGAATTAAGGGTGTCCACACTCCACAGTCCACTCGGACCAGTGGGACCACACTGTCCACAGTATTGCTTCTAAGTTCTAACTTTCTAAGTTCTATATATAATATTATATAATACACCATAGAATAAGTTTTTAATAACTAGAAAAAAAGGTCATCTTATAAATAATAAATAATATTATAATTACCTTAATTGAGTTGAGCATTGAGGGCTTCGCCGTTCCCGGGTTAAGACTTAAGAGGTGGCTCAGGTGGGGGGCTCTGACAGTCTGACTTCTGAGAGTGAGAGTCTCAAGAGTCTGAGCTTACCAGATTCCCACTTCCCAGATTCCAGAATTTCAGAAATAATGAGAAAATCTCAGTAACACTATGACTAAAACACTGACATTCAGAGTTCAGACATTACAAATTTTACAATTTACACAGTCCATTAGGTCATTAGGATGATTAGGGAATTTAGGGCCTTTAAGCCTTACTACCTTAGGGCTATCAAATTAACTGTATAACAATTAAACAATGGGGTCGACTTCTGGAATCTCAATCTGGTTCTGGTGATCTGGTCATCGTGCCTGCCCTGATAATCCTGATAAATTTAACACTATATTTTCAGGTCAGCATACACACGGTGACACGAATATCACTTATCACTTATCAGCCGCCTTAGGGCTATCAATTTTCAAACAATGGGGTCGACTTCTGGAATCTCAATCTGGTCATGACATCGTGCCCGCCCTGATAAATTTAACACTATATTTTCAGGTCAGCATACACACGAATATCACTTATCACTAGTCAGGCAATAGTCTCCAATATCTAGGTGATTTCGGCCTTATATATGTAAACACTACTAAAGTCTAAGACAGTTTAAAGGACACACAAATGCTATTACAAGTTCTGTCTACACGAACGTTAAGCAATAATGGCAGGACTGGGGAAGAACCCCATATTATTGGAACTGGAATAAACTGATACTGATAACAAGTTATTAGTATCATTTCACGCAAACCTCCCTCCCAGTCTCTGATAGCCTTCAGTTTTAAGGCTATAAATCCTTAGATTATAGAGCACAGTAACGTGTGTATACATGAATGATGTCTATATGGCCTTACAGATTCCGTGTGTGATATAATTATTGATACACAACCCTTATCAAGAATTATATAACGGTATGCGTGTTGCGTGTTTTTTTTGCGTGCTGTCCTAAGTAGGGTCCATTTACTGTTTGTTTACATTCGTCAACATTGTTCTGGGGACAATAATATGAGGCGAATTTCATTTAATATGTCAATATTTACCATTTTAAAATAATTATATATTAATAGAAGCTATTTAGAAATTTTTTACATGCATTCTTACAATCTATTGTATATTATATGGCACTATACATTATTTTTACAAGAGAGCAAGTTTTGGTGTAGAATATTATCCTTCATCAGTCAGCCATATTGGTTTATACAAGGCGCCAATTTAAAAAAAAACATATATAAAGGTGTAGGGGGCAAAGATTTACCCAACAACTATTCGAAGCTTCACGTAAACTATTAGAAATTGACAAATATATCGGAATGAATAGGAAACTATCCCCTTGTGTAAAAAATGAACACTGAATGAGGAAATTGACCACTTGCGAGATTCGTTCTATAAAGAACGAACCCAGATCCAAAAATAAATTGTAGGCCTACAATTATAACCCAGGAACTACTACAAGGCTGATTATGACCGAATCATCTCAAAGTGTTCCTTAATATCACAGTCACACTCTCCAGCACATCCACACCACAATGCTCTCGTACTTCTTGATTTGTCTGTCTATCTCCCCAGGTAACTCCACACGTACGGTACTGCCTTAAAATACTTAAATGAGCTAACAGTCTCCATAATCCGACCATTCAACCTAACCTCACATTCTGTGACCGCACTACAAGTTGTTTGCTGACGACCTCAAACTCTACATCCAGCATCCAAGTAAGTCACCACAATCAAGCTCTCAAGATCTCCAACAAAATATCAACATTTTAGCATCTACATCAGACCCTTGCTTGACTTTGCTTCTCCTGTTTGGCATACTGGTTTTCAAGCCTTCAAGGCGATCTTAATCTTCTAGACTTCTAGAGTCTGTTCAACGTCGGTGGACGAAACAAGTAACCAACCCACTCAAGTCTCACTTATCATGACCGTCTCTCTACCTTAAACCTGTTTTCAATTAAAGGCAGATTGTTGAGGACCGACCTTATTCAGTGTTACAAAATATTCCATAATCTCTCGCCCATTAAACACCATGACCTGTTCACTATGTCACCCCACCAAGGAGTAAGAGGTCATAAATACAAGATCTTTGTTCCCCACACAGAAACCAAAGTAAGAAAAAGGTTTTTCTCCTGTCATTGTTGTTGTTGCCCAAGCTGCCTGGCCGAACAGCCCCAAGGCCCCAAGCAAGGCCAAGGCCATAACCGAGCGCCCCCACAGATCCCTCCCTGCCGACCACAATAAAGCCTGGGTGACCGAAGCCACTCCATGGCGGGGAGCTGAGGAGGGTGCGGAAATCAACCCGGGAAATCAAAGCCCAACCCAGGGCCCTGTGCCCCTCAGCAATTATGAAGAGAAAGTCGAGGGGCAAAGGGAAAATGTGACGCTTTGGCTTCCAATCTTGGTAGATTGGGAGGTCAATCCACGGAAGAGACGCCGTCACTTGAGATCTAGAAAATATATAAGTAAAAGGAACAGTCGGAGTAAGCTATGGGTATGGCAGAGATCGCTCAATTCTCACTCTGATAGACCAGCCCATCACCACTCCTGTCGTATAATCCATCAGTGGAACTCCCTACCAGCTGAAATAGTTGATTCCCCCTCCCTTGCTCAATTCAAATCTATATTGACCCAACACCTCCACAACTCGCTCTTCAACCCATAAAATCCCCTTTCCCATTTTTAAGCAACATCTTAACCCCTGATACCCCATCATATTATTGGTCCGACACACACTACGACCCACCCCATTTCAGTACATCAAATGTTGCATCTGAAAACTAACACACCTGCCCTACGAGGAGAGATGTCAGCGACTGGGACTGCAGACACTCAGTGACCGGAGAAAAAGAGGTGATATGATCGAAACCTACAAGCTAATGCATGGCTTCGACGACATCCCTTACACCAGATTCTTTTGCCTCAACCAATCTGAGAGGACATTCACTGAAACTAGCGAAACCGGACCACTGGAGAACAAAACTAAAAGGGAACTGGTTTGCGATCCGGGTGATCGATGACTGGAACTCACTCCCAGACGGGATAGTAACTGCACCCACGATAGCCACATTCAAATCACGGTACGACAGACACACGGGTATAGAGAACATTTAGGTTGACACGTCTTAAGAGGTGGGGACCACACAAGAAACCAATTCTTATTTCCCCACTACCAATTCATAGGTAAGCACTGACGTGTCATGCTATCTCCTGGGCTGCCTAATCCTTGGCCTGTCATGCGCTACCGATTGGCGGCCCTACCAGGTGAGCAACCCTGTTTTAAAGGCCAAAACATTACTGTTTAGGATTCAAACCTACTCACTCAGGTATGTTTGTGAAAGTTGGGCACCATATTTACTCAACCATGAGCGGATACAAGGGAACCAACCTTAGTTCATATTTGGAGAACCAGGTTATAGTGTTGCGGAGGTTTATGCCTTCATACACATGGCGAGTTACTTGACATCAACAATTACTATTTTACACATTCCCCCCTGCCCCTGGCCCTGCCAACTTGGCTAAGTGATACAATTTTAATCGTCCTGGTACTAATATGGAACCTCTCTGATGACAAATCTAATGCTACTGTCGCTCATGGTCGAGTGAATACGGTGCCCAACTCTCACAAACATACCTGAGTGAGTGGGTTCGAATCCTGGTCAGGATACCTCTCTCCCAAGTTACCAACATCAGCCTGTCAAACATTACATAACCTTACTCTTCCGCACATTAATTGCAATATATGTTATGGTAAGTATTATACCTTCGAAGACCGAGGTATATAAGTCCAAAAATTGTGTGACACATAGAATGAATGGCATCTCTCGCACAGATACTCATAGATGATGTTTATACTTCGATGCCAATAAAATAACTATAATAATACTCTTAATAATAATATAGATTTAATGTTTGGTCTTGTCACTTCTTGAATAGGTAGTATTCATTCATGACTGTCTAACTTATGGAATAGTTATACAATACAATAATTCCGAAGGGAAATTGATTGAAATCTAGAAGAGAGAATTCATGCTGTTTGTGATTTTGAAATGACCAAGATTATTCCAGGAAGAACGCAGGAGAGGAAGGTTTTTCATGGCAACGAATATCCAGGCTCCAGCATCAGTAAGGTGGAGAATCGGTAAGAAATAAGCCTACAGTTAAAGTATCCTTCTCCTACCTGCATATATTATCCACCCATCCACAATGAAAATTAAAAGAACATTAGGCTTCCTTAACTATTGGAACTTGTTCGACTATTTCGATTTAGGGAATGTTTGACCTTATAGTTTCTGCATGAGAGGCTGCAATTTTGAAATATATAAACTCCCTACTACGCTACTTACCAAATTTAATTGACTATTATAAATGCATAATTAAAATTGCTGTACTAATTCGTATCTCCAAATCATTTTCATTTGGGCAGCTTTCCAGTCAAACAGTAGGCTTTCCCTAATGATAGGTCTTGTATTAAATTAGGCCTACTATCTTAATACACTTTAATTGTATGTATATTATCAATGATTATGCCGTATTATACACCATTGTACATAATTTTTGGGTATTCTTTTATGGCCCTATCATATTATTTCTGGAAATCTCCGATATATACTTTAGTCTAAAGCCTACATATAATTCAAAGCTACCGCCTGACCGCAATATTCATTAGTACAACAATTAAAGACTTTAAAAAGTAATATATTTGAGTTATAATTTGACCATGGATTGCTCACTAGTTAAACAAAAATCTGTACCATTGCCTTGCTATGCATGTTACTATTAAACGAAATATAAATTTGTAACTTGACACATCTAGCCTATGTTGTTGAACAGATAATAATATATTATAGACGCCATCTTGGATGCTCAGGTTCCAATAATCTCTAATTCTTATCAGTCCAAACACAGTCCCACAGAATCTTATCTCCTGAAATCCTGCTGGTCTAGTATTGTAGAACATAATCCTATATTTTACACTTATTAAGGTAAGTAGAGCTAGTATTGTTATCTTACTGAACGCATTAAGGGTCAGTGGTTGTATCCTAGTCAATAGCATGGTAAATCAAGTTCAGAAACTATATAATATTATAATATTTATGACCTGAAACATAAATTATTTTTTGCTACGGCCTAGCGTCCTAGCTCCTAGGTTTGCAACTAAGTTTGCATCATGCATGAAATGATGAAAATCATGATGTTAATAGTTAATTAGGATTATTAGGCTAATTATTTGTTTTAAATTGTTTAGGCCTAGCCTAGGCCTAATTTATTTGTTTTAAATTGTTTAGGCCTAGCCTAGGCCTATATATTTTAGACAATTTGACTTTCGTCTTACTTACAGTCTTTGCCTAGCCTCCTAGCCTAACAGGCTAGCGCAGCCTAGGCGGCTAGGCCAGGTCTACCGTCAGAAATTACCGTCTACCGTCTAGCCTCTAGGCTCTAGGTCCCTAAGGACTCAAGGAGTAAGGCCTATTAGGGCCTAACGGCAACGCCAAGCCCTAAGCTATGCCTTCCCTGCGGCCTGCCGCCCAGCGGCCCAGACTCCAGTCTCCAAAGCCTCGGGTCTTCGCATTTCGCAAGTCGCGTCTCCAAAAATAAATACAAATCCTGGGATCAGAGTTCCCGGGATTTTTAATAATTTTTAAAATTTATTTAGTATAATTTAGCATAATTTAGGCCTACGGTGCCGCCTACCCTATATATTTTTTGTTTCCCCCATCTCAAATTCTCAATTCTCATGATTGCCATGCAGCCAATCTTCATTGATGATGAGAGCCTTGAGAGGAAATTGAGTTATTGAGGATTTGAGGAATCATGAAAATCATGACATGACTGACTTAATATTAATTTGATTTAAAAGATTATTGTATATTAATTTTTATTAAATTTCCAGGTTCAGCAGATGAGCTGCTGAGTAGATAGCTGCCAATCCTGCTATTGCCGAGACTCGAGACTCGAGTACTACAGTCCGTCGAGTCAGACTCCTGCCGGCTGCCGCCCTTGTGATACCGTTGATAACTTGATACGGCCCACTGCCCACGCCCAGCGGCCCATGACAGGTCAAGACTCAAGTCACGAGTCACACAGAACAAGCGATGAAGCGTAAGTGTTAAAAATATCCCCTTTTTCTCTTATTTACCGCTATTTATTTATTTTTATATTAGGGATTTTGCTTAGCATATTAAAAAAAATATATTAACGGTGGCCCTCATGGTGGGTGACTCCGGGTGACCGGGGTGAGGGTGGGGTCCCTGCCGCCCAGAGCCTCGGGTCTTCGCAAGTCGCGTCTCCAAAAATAAATACAAATCCTGGGATCAGAGTTCCCGGGATTTTTAATAATTTGTAAAAGTTATTTAGCATAATTTAGGCCTACGGTGCCGCCTACCCTATATATTTTTTGTTTCCCCCATCTCAAATTCTCAATTCTCATGATTGCCAATCTTCATTGATGATGAGAGCCTTGAGAGGAAATTGAGGAATCATGAAAATCATGACTGACTTAATATTAATTTGATTTAAAAGATTATTGTATATTAATTTTTATTAAATTTCCAGGTTCAGCAGATGAGCTGCTGAGTAGATAGCTGCCAATCCTGCCATTGCCGAGACTCGAGACTCGAGTACTACAGTCCGTCGAGTCAGACTCCTGCCGGCTGCCGCCCTTGTGATACCGTTAATACGGCCCACTGCCCACGCCCAGCGGCCCATGACAGGTCAAGACTCAAGTCACGAGTCACACAGAACAAGCGTTGAAGCGTAAGTGTTAAAAATATCCCCTTTTTCTCTTATTTACCGCTATTTATTTATTTTTATATTAGGGATTTTGCTTAGCATATTAAAAAAAAAAATATCAACGGTGGCCCTCATGGTGGGTGACTCCGGGTGACCGGGGTGAGGGTCTGAGGGACCTGAGGGTGGGGTCCCTGCCGCCCAGAGCCTCGGGTCTTCGCAAGTCGCGTCTCCAAAAATAAATACAAATCCTGGGATCAGAGTTCCCGGGATTTTTAATAAATTTTAAGTTATTTAGGCCTACCCTATATATTTTTTGTTTCGGGCAGGCTAATAGCCTTTACACTCTACCGCTGAACACGGGGTGAGGCCCGTGAGGTCTTGCTCCAATCTAGGGAGTGAGACATGCGAAGCTTCACGGCTCGAAGCAACTCCATCTCTGAAGCCGCCTTGCCTCCGCGCCTCCGCACTTCACAGTCTAATTTAAAAAAAAAAAAAAAAAAAAAAAAAAAAAGAAGAAGTAGCCTAAATTGACACAATTTTGGTCTCCATATTTTCCATCTTGATTGATTTTAGATTGCAGGAAATGCTGTTTTAGACACCTAAATTCTCAAATTTTTTCGGGGGGCATGCCCCCGGACCCCCCTAGAGCTCGCGCCTTCGGCGCTCGCCTCTGCGTCGTTCGCGCTATAATGATAACGAAATAATAAACCATAATGATACCACAATTCATATTTTGTGGATTGACACCCTGGGCTAATGTCTCTCTGAAACATTGTAAATCTGTGTCACATCTAGATTGATAGACTTTTGTCAGAGGGGGCGGAATGCCCTTATAATCCATTTCCGCATATTGCCACCTATACCACATCACTTACCTCGTTGTACCTTCCTGTTAAATACAATAATAATTTGTTTAGCTCGTATAGGTGCAATTATAGAAATTTACCTTAAGTTGGACCCAAAATTGTTACTGCTTCATTTATAAGTGAGTAGGCTAGAGGAATTGGATAGGCCAAGTTAAGTTAAAATTAAGAGTGTTGTAGGATAGGTGAGGGCAGGGTGTCAAACGACGCTGTTTTTTTGAGTGATAACGCAAATGAACTTTTTGTAGCCTAGCCTATAATGATAACAGAAACTCTCCCAATTTTTTGTTTTTTTTTCTTTTTTAAAGAAGCAAAAAAGGTAAATTGACACAATTTTGGTCTCCATATGTTCCATCTTGATTGCTTTTAGATTGCAGGAAATGCTGTTTTAGACACCTAAATTCTCAAAAAAAATCCGGGGGGGCATGCCCGGACCCCCCTAGAGCTCGCGCCTTTGCCGCTCCGTCGTGCTATAATGATAACAAAATAATAAACCATAATGATAACACAATTCATATTTTGTGGATTGACACCCTGGTAAATACTACCGCAACTACGAATCTTGTTTCCGAGACCTAGTATATTAACCTAACCATACAACCTAACCTAACCTAACCCTAGAGTGCCCTAGACCCAGTAGTACGTGGGATACAACACTAGCAGGGTGTCAAACGACTCTTGTTTTTTTGAGTGATAACGCAAATGAACTTTTTGTATAGCCTAGCCTAATGATAACAGAAACTCCCCCAACCCTTTTTTTTTTTTTTTTTATGAAACAAAAAAGGTAGGACTAAATTGACACAATTTTGGTCTCCATATGTTCCATCTTGATTGCCTTTAGATTGCAGGAAATGCTGTTTTAGACACCTAAATTCTCAAAACAAATCTGGGGGGAGCATGCCCCCTGACCAGGGTGCCAAAACAGAAATTATCCAGTTCTGGATCATTTTTCTAAGCTTACAAGGATCAACTTTGCGCGGCGTCTGCGGGGGGCACAGCCCCCCGCTTCATAACAGGGGGACCGGCCCCCCCGGCCGCCGGAGAAATTTTGAGATGTGAAGGTAAATATATGCACAATACATGCTCAAAATTTATTAAAAGGAATGAATAATATTGTAAGTAAAAGGGATGTTATGTATGTTTACTGGTGTTTAATCAGGATACTAGGGGAGCTGGCTGCCTGTACTTCAGTCTCAAAGAGATTCACTTCAGGTCCACTAATAGGCCTATAGGCATTGAAAACAGGTTTTTAAATTATTCTTAGCAGTCCCTGTTTTAGTTTTGTAACTTTTGTCCAATAAAGATTTCATGTATATTTGTTGTTGCATTCCAAGAACTATTACATACTTAATTTATATCCTTTCATATGATACATGAGTTACTATAGAGTACTGGTTAAAATACATACCGGTACCAAGTTTCAAGAATAAACTTTGATTAGAACATTTGTTTGTCTATTATTTTCCCTGGGCCGAGTAAAAAATACCTGGGTAGGCTATTCCCATCTCGGGTTAAGTACAATCAGTAGGAACGTAGAAACTTACTTTAATTTTCACAACTTTAAAAGACTCAAGATTCTGCGAGGCTAATTCCGAAAATATTCAATCAAGTCTCCGTTACCCCCATCTATCTATCTATCTATTGCCTGACGCCGTGATCCCCGAAGGGGTGGCCACGAACGAACCGCCCCCATGCACCTCTGTCCCCAGTCAGTCGACGCCCCTCCCCCCAACCAGCACCGCCTTCGTTCATGTAGTTCCTCACTCCATCCTTCCACCTCATATTCGGTCTACCTCTCCCCCTCTGTCCCTCCACCTCGCTCTCGTACACCCTCTTAGTCATTCTCTCGCTTTCCATACGTTCCATATGGCCGAACCATCTCAAGTTGTTCCTTTTCACACTTTCCAGCACATCTACCTCCACACCACACCTCCTTCTTACTTCCTCATTAGTCTGTCTATCCCTCCATGTAACTCCGCACGCACTCCTTAAGTAATTCATTTCCACTGCTCTCACTCTTGGTCTGAGTCTCTCAACCAACGTCCATGCTTCGCTTCCGTAAGTCAGTGTCGGGATTACCACACTGTCATGCAAGGACTTCTTCACTTCCATACTGACCACCCTATTTCTTGTTACTGCTTTTAGCGTTCCTACAACCCTCTTCCCCTGTTGTACCCTCTCCCGCACCTCTTCATCCATAGTCCCATCTTTACTCAACACACTGCCCAGATACTTAAAAGAGTTGACGATCTCCATAGCCTGACCGTTCAGCTTCACCTCACACTCTGTGACTTCACCCCTTTCGAAGACCATAACCTTGCTCTTCCCCGTATTTACCTTCAAATTCCGTTTTTCGCACACTGTTCCAAACTCATTTACCAGACCCTGCAACTCCCATTCATTATCACTCATCAGAACTGTATCATCCGCAAACAGCAGTATAGGTAGCTTCCACTCAATTCCCTCCCTTTTCAGCGATACACCAACATTCACTGCTCTTGATAGTATTTCTTTCATGACTCCATCCATATATACAGTAAACAACCACGGGGACATCACACACCCCTGTTTCAAACCAACATTCAGGTCAAAGAACTCGCTCTGCTCACTCTCCACACGTACTGCCGCCTTTGCACCCTCATACATGCTCTTCACTGCTTTCAGCAACTTGCCCTCTACTCCGTATATTCTAAGTACTTTCCACAAACCTTCTCTATCCACTCTGTCATAGGCCTTCTCCAAGTCCATAAAGGCAACATACACCTTTTGTTTCTTCTCCAGATACTTCTCCACAACACAATTCAGGGTAAAAATCTGATCTACACATCCTCTTCCCTTCCTAAAACCTCCCTGCTCGTCGCCTATCCATTTCTCCGTTCTCACTCTCACTCTCTCAATCACTACCCTACTGTATACCTTCCCTACTACGCTTAGAAGACATATTCCTCGGTGGTTACCACACACTCCTCTTTCCCCTTTGCCCTTATATAGGGGGACTATTATGCCAGTCTTCCAGTCATCGGGTGCACTCCCCTTCTCCCATGCTAGTTTGCACATTTTCCATACCCATTCTATCACTATCTCACCACCATACCTCAACATTTCCCCACACACTCCATCTGTTCCTGGTGCTTTCCCCAACTTCACTCTTTTCATGGCTTCCCACACTTCTGACCTCCTGATCCCCACCTCCTCCTCCACTACTTCTCTTCTTCTCCCTCCCATACCATATCCAGCTATGTTTGCTGGCTCTTCATTCCTTTCATTTAGCAACTCACTGAAGTACTCCCTCCATCTTTCGACTCTCTCTTGCTTCTCGGCTAGCATTCTCCCATTCTTATCTTTCACACCCTTACTGTTTCCCTTGCTACCTTCCCTAACTTTCTTGACTTCTTTCCAGAACAGTTTCTTACTCTCCCTCCATTTTACACTCAGATTCCTTCCAAATTCCTCATCTACTCTTCTCTTACTTTCCTTCACTACTCTCTTCACCACCCTCTTACTCTCCACGTACCTCGCTCGTTTCTGTCTCTCGGAATCTTCATTCCCTCTACTACCCAACCACACTCTATATGCTTTCTTCTCTTTCTTCCACAGCTATTCTTACCTCTTCTGTCCACCATGCTGTACCTTTCACACTCCCCTCCCTCTTCTCCTCACTCACTCCACACACCTCCTCACATGCTGCACAGATCTCATCCTTAAACACCTTGCTCATCTCCTCCACTTCCTCCATAACTTCCAGGTCGAACCCACCTAGTCGTCTTTCCACTGCTCTCCTGTACTCCTCCCTGACTTCCTCCTCCTGCAACCTCTCCACCCTCCTCTCGCCTCCCTCCCGCTCTCCTCACCCACTTCTTTTGTATCCTAACCTTAGCTACCACTACATAATGATCAGACAGACCCCCTCCAATACCCCTATACACCCTAGCATCCATCACAGATTTCTTCATTCGTTCATCCACACATACATAATCAATCAATGACTTTCGTTCCACCACTGTCTTATCTTTCATCGTCAACATCCGTTTCCACGTGTACCTGTGGATCATTCTGTGTCGGAAGAAGGTGTTGGCTATCCACAGCCTCCTTCCCACACATACGTCCACAAGTGCACTACCATTCCCATTCACCTCTGATGGTACCCCCCCACCCTCCCACCACTCCCTCAACTTTCCTATCACCCACCTTACCATTCATATCCCCAATCAGAAATATTCTTTCGTTCTTGTCAAACTTCTCCAGGCACGCCTCCACATTCATCCAGAACTCCTCTTTCTTTCTTTCAAGTATATCCTCTGTCGGGGCATACACGCATACAATCACCCACGTTTGTATTCCTACTTTCATTCTCACCCACACAATCCTTGAACCCACAGACCCATACTCTCTTACCCCCATGAAGTCAGGTTATAGTAATGACAAGACATACCAATAATATATGTTAGTTAGCGGGTGTGTGGACTGTGGGGATAGTGGCAGCCCCCACTTTGGACACTAAGACTAAGTAAAGTTAGGTTAGGGTAAGGTAATGCAAATTATCTACTCATAACATGATAAACAATTGAACAATAAACTACTGTACTATATTCCTTGAAGAAATAAAAACAAACAATTGTACATAAGGCTGCGGAAAGATTCTTTAGTGATACCCAAGTCATGGCCGGGATTCCGGGAAATCTATAAATGCACTGTAGGCGGTAGGCCTAGCTGCTGGCTGTACACTTATTAAATTGTACCGGTAATCTGGCTAAAAGTTACCGGTATACAAAATGAGAACATAGAGGCAGGGTGCAGATCCCACTTTGGACACTAAGTTTGGACTTTGGTTAGGGTAAGTTATTGCAAATCTTCCACTCATAATATAAACTACAATAAAATAAGATACCAGTAGATAAGATACTACTGTAGCCTATTCTGCCTATAGCCTATACCTTGAAAACAAAAACAAACGGTAAGACTGCGAAAGTATTCTTCAGTGACAGGTCTACCCCTATAATCCCACGGCATGACGGCAAACTGTTATTGTCATAGGCTATAGCCTAGCCAGGGTGTCGAATGACGCTGTTTTTTTGAGTGATACAACTTTCTGTATAATGATAAAAAAAAAAAAAATCCTAGCCTAGGCCTAGCCTACGTATTTTTATATTATTATTTTAAAAGTTAGACATCTAAAATAGGCCTAGGCTTAGGCCTACTGTGTTCCAAAACTCAAGAGTAGCCTAGGCTAGGTTAGCCTAGCCTAGCCTTACCAAAAAAAAACAAAAAAAAAACAGGAATGTTGGTCTAGGCTAAGTTTAATATACACTTCCCAGGTCATTTTAACAGTTCTATTGCTTCTATATATCATATAATACACCATAGAGTAAGTTTTTAATAACTAGAAAAAAAGGTCATCTTCTAAATAATTACCATAATTGAGGACCTTTGCCGTTCCCGGGTTAAGAGTGGGCTCGGAGTCTTAGCCTACCAGAACCAGATTCCCAGCTGCCTAGCTAACCTTATTTTTTACTGTCTTTAACCTCAAATCTTCCTTGATCTTCATTAGCCTATCAATACATTATACATAGCCCCACTAGTGGGGGCAGTCCTAAGATTGTTGGATAATGGGTTATCCTAAGCCTAATATGCCTAGCCTCAGCCTAGGCTACTCATTTCTGCTTCAAATTATCATTATCATCATAGGCCTAGGCTAATACAAGTAGGCCTAGGCTTATCTGAAAAAATAATATGCTTGGCTACTTACAAAATCGCTGTTTGGTGCTTGCTAGAAGTCAGGTTTATCCAAAGTATCACCTTGAACTTATACCTTATATATAATGAGTTCCCCAAGATTAATATGCACAATTTTAGAATGTGTAGGGCACTCGCACTTCACATGAAGTCAATGTTATATTCCAGCCCCTTAATTCACTCTATTTTTCCACAAATATATCGGTAAATAACAGCTAACACATTTCCAAGTGTTCCACAGTTGATTGGCGGCAAGCTAATTTGACGTCCTCATTGGATTATTCTCGGAAACACCACAATGGAAAACATTGCTGATATTCGTTCGTTGTTTTCCATTGATCCAACCACATATATACCCCTGAAAAACCAATAATTCATCATAAAATCGTACTAATTTATAGCTTACCTTATGCCTCAAGGTCTTGCGCTCTTTGTCAAACACATAAAATTTATATTCATTCACTATTTTTAAGAAATTAGAGACCCCATAAAATTAGCACATACGAAAAAATATCGTGTATTTTGTGGGAGTTTAATTATGATCAGATCAGATCAGAAAACTAACATTCAAACTTAAATTAATATTTTACATTATTCATTTCAGTGAAATTTAGTCAATATATTAAACACATGGAGTAGTTTTACACTTACACTTAGTTACACTTAGTTGTATTCCGTCCGTTAGTGACACAGTTGAGCTGGGGCTCCACTGCGACCAGGCAGCTCCCTTTCTTCCACTCTCCATTCCAGAAGTCGGTTGGAGTTGGTGCTGGGGTATCCTGGTGTTGGTGGCCGGTCCGGTATTTTGGCCAGCCACATGTCCAAGTGTTTCTTGAAGGTGTCTGGAGACACCCCGGTCATGTTCCTGAGAGGGGCTGGTATACAGTTGAACAGTCTGGTTCCATTGTATGTAAAGCTGTGATGGATCAGGGATTTGATTTTTTGTGTTGATCCCGGCGTAGTCCTCACATAGCACAGCCTCCCTCGCCTTTGGTGCTGAGTCTCTTGGATGTTTGGGTTTGGTACCTTTTTTTCCAAAATCTTCCAGACGTAGATGATGATGTATCTCTCCCTACGTCTTTGAAGTGAGTACAGCTGCAGCTCCTTAAGTCTCTCCCAGTAGTTAAAGTGTTGAAACCCATGGATTTTACTGGTGAATGTCCTCTGGGTGGCTTCAATTTCTGTTATTTCTCCTACTTTTTGGGGAGACCAGAGCTGGGAGCAGTACTCCAGTCGTGGTAGGACCAGTGACTTCCACAATGTTAGCATACACCTCTCATTTCTTGTGTGGAAGGTTCTCAGGATCCAGCCTGCTATTTGTTTTGCTGTTGTTGTGGCTTTGGTAATATGCTGGCAAAAAGTGGCGTCACTGCTCATATTTACTCCCAAGTCCTTCACTGTGTCCTTGGCGGTAATTTCTTGCTGTCCACTTTTGTAGTTGGTGTCGTTTTGTAGTGCTCTCTTGTTCCCGTACCTTAGAAGCTCGAACTTGTCTCCGTTTAGGGCCATGTTGTTTTCTTCTGCCCACTTCAGGATTTTGTCCAAGTCTTGTTGTAGTAGCTGAGCATCATGTTGTGAGGTGATTTTCTTCATGAGTCTGGTGTCGTCTGCAAACGATGTGGCTGTTGAGTGTTCCAGGTCCCTGTCGATGTCTCCTATCATGATGAGGAATAGGAGAGGTCCCAGTACTGATCCTTGTGGTACTCCGCTGATGACCCCACCTGCTTCTGATAGGCTTCCTTGAACCGTGACTCTTTGTTTTCTGTTGGTGATGAAGCTGTGGAGCCATCTTCCAAGGTCTCCCCCTATTCCCAGTGATTTGAGTTTATGTAGAAGGTTCCCATGGTCCACCTTGTCAAAAGCTTTGGCGAAATCTAGATATATGACGTCTACATTTTCTCCGTCTTGAATATCCTGTAGGATTTTGTCGTAGTGTGATAGTAGTTGTGAGAGGCAGGAGCGGCCTTTTCTAAAGCCATGTTGCCCCTCGTTGAACGCCTCATTATCTTCCAGGAAGCTGACCATCTTAGCTCTTATTGTTCTTTCTATGATTTTAATAAGGTGTGACGTCAGCACCACTGGTCTGTAATTTTTGGCTATGCCTTTACTACCCCCTTTGTGTATTGGTGTGACATTACCTTCTTTTAGGGATTGTGGTACATATCCAGTTTGGAGGGACTTGCTCCACAGCAGTTTTAGAGGCAGGGCTAGCTGATGTTTGCAGTTTTTTAGCAGTTGGGCATGAAAGCCGTCTGGTCCTGCTGCAGAGTTTGGTCCAATCTTGTCGATGGCTGCTATTATGTCCTCTGTTGATACTGTTACCGAGGAGAGTTGATGTGGTGTCTCTGGAGCGTTGCCAAAGAAAGTCGTTGCATTCTCGATTTTCTTGTCTTCATTTGGCGGGCTGAAGACACTTTCATACTGCTGTTTGAGTATCTTGGCCATTTCGGTTGGGTCACTCAAGTTCGCCCGTAGGTTTTGCAAGTGGTCCTATTGTTGTGGTGTTCCTGAGTCTCCTTTTTGCATATGCATAGAAGAATTTGCTATTTACTCGTATGTTTGCAACTGCTTGTAGTTCTTCGCGTGTTCTTTGCTCTTGGTGTGACTGGATGAGTTTACGTTCAACTTCATCAAGCTCTTCTTGTAGTTTGGTGATATTGTGCGCATAGCTGGTCTTCCTTTGCTTGGCTCTCAAGTACGTCCTTTTCTTCATTAGTATTTTTCTATCTCTG
The DNA here is from genome assembly GCA_032716605.1 of Paralithodes platypus. Classification (NCBI taxonomy): domain Eukaryota; kingdom Metazoa; phylum Arthropoda; class Malacostraca; order Decapoda; family Lithodidae; genus Paralithodes; species Paralithodes platypus. The sequence continues at coordinate 607,826 of CM064522.1, read as the reverse complement.
GGAATCTGCTTGATCTGCTTCCTGCTTGATTTGGGTGGTATGGTGTTTTTACAGGTCTCCAGGCATTGTTGCTGGAGGATACTGAGAGTTTCGTCGACGTTTTTATCTTCGAATAGTGCCCTCCAATCAGTTCCTGCCAGTTCTGCTCTCAGTCTGTCCCAGTCTATATCTTTGCTGTAGAATATACATAGTTTTAGATAAATACCTATTATTATCCTTTAATCTACATATTATTGAGCATTCGAGTGCCAATAAAATTACGGTAGTTGTGTTCGTCTTGACTCAGCCTTCGGCGCAATATAACATCGGAGTGTAGGGGTACATTGGTTGTTTGTTTGTTTGTTTGTTTTAGCGGACTCTCCCATCCAGGAGTTCCGATGGCTGTTTCCTTATTGTAATATATATTTGTTATATTGGTGCTAAAGTCAGTCACCTCATCCGAACCGAACAAGTTGTGTTTTCACAGTGTAAACAAATCGCTCTCATGACTCGAGCTCTGGATTTATCCGTCTATATTTACATTAGTAGCTGCATTTGGACTTCAATACAGGTGATATATAATAGTTCTAAGATCATAGCCAATGTAGAGTACAGTGTAGAGCAAAGCAACTATCGTTTGATGAGTGTAATGTAGAAATAGAATGGCAGGTTTAGCGGGGCTCCCGGCCTCCCCGGGACAGTCACAGGCTCTTAGCCTATTTCAGTATCAATATTTTTTCAGATGTTAGGTTCGGGATCACGAAGAAAATGGGCGAATTTTGGCACACTGCCCCTGACCCCCCTAGAGCTCGTGCCTTCGCCGCTCCGTCGCGCTATAATGATAACAAAATAAACCATAGGCCCTAGCCTAATGATAACACAATTCATATTTTGTGGATTGACACCCTGCGTGACTAGCCCTTGCAAGTTGCATGCCAGCTACTGTGGGTTCATATATTAGACATACAATAACATCTTTGTAGAACATAACACTTTACCGTAGCGAGTGTAGCCTACTCCATTTCGAACACTTTTTGTAAACATGAACACGTCCGTAGCAGAGCTCTCAAGATTGCGGGACTGAGTTTGTTTACGCGCGGGACTAGGCTATTTATATCGACAAAATCGAGTTACAAAACTTATCAAAACTATTCTACCACAACGGAATCTATGTGAGTATATTATAAGGATTAAATTAAATCATAAGGATTCCATAGATCTTCACTTTCCCTAATAAATTAGGTATAATAATGCTGCGAGTCTATTCGCGATAATTATCATATTAAGGAAACCACCCACCAATTAGGCTATTTTAATTTTTTTTTTTTTTAGTTTTAGTTTATTTGCATCAATATAGGCTAGGCCTATTAGTGATTGACATTAGTTTCAACCTCCGCAAAAATCGTTTTCCCCTTTATCCAACGATCTTAAGACACGGCGCCCGATAGTGGGGAGGGCTATGAAGATCAGGGAAAATGTGGGGTTAAAGACATAAAAAGGTGATATAGGCTAATGGCTTTTATGATGAAAGTTGTCTCGGATTTTTGTTGTTTTTCAACTTGAGAAAAACCCGAGCCAAGTTTTGGCAAAAGTTGGCTGGAATATTAAGATTTTTCAGCTTCATAAAAGTCAGAAAGTGGCAAAAAAAAGTTGGCTCAGGTTTTCTTGTTTTTCAACTTAAGAAACTCCCAAAATGAAAACAAAAAAATCAAGTTTTGGCAAAAGTTGTTGGATGGTACATGGGATAGAAAATGAACTTACCCAGTAAGCTCATTATCCATTATCCAACAATTAGCAACATTAAAGATTTTAGCCTAACCTACCAACCTTACCTAACCTAGTATTATGGGTGGGGGCTGCCGCCCCCACACCCCCGCTGGTTGGATAGTACATTGGATAGAAAATTAGGTAAATTCCTAGTGTTAATTAGACTGAAAGGCAGGGAGAAAGAGGTCCGCCGCCGAGTCGTGTTGTGTGCCGTCTATGAGAAGGGGAACCCTGGACAAATATCGTTACAGGTTACAGGTTCTAAGTTCTGTATCTCCCTTAATAGAATTTTTCGAGGGTTGACACTTATTTTAACATGGAGTATAGGTTATATTACATCCTAAATGAAATTTAAAATATCTGTGAAAATTCTTGGGTTGTTTATATAATAGAAGTTACTGTGAGACACGTAATATGTTGAAGGGGGAGCTCTGCCCCCTCTAAACACCCGTCACTTATGTCATCATAATCTGTTGTACTTCATAGGGGGTCCAATTAAGGAGAAAGTTAATTAACAGACGAAATTAGGCGGCAAACTACAATAACATAGCGGGCCGCCGTTTATGGGAGACTTTTTACACATCATTTTCAATGTTAATTTTCTCCCTTAATCGATTTTTCCAAATGATCAAACTTACATAAAATGAAGTACAGTTTATAGGGATTCCAACATGCATTTCAAAATTGTCATGAAAATTGGTGGGTGGTTTGCTTAATATATACGGTACCGGTTAGGTTAGGTTAGGTTAGGTTAGGTCAGGTCAGGTCAGGTCAGGTCAACTCAACTCAACTCAACTCAACTCAACTCAACTCAACTCAACTCAACTCAACTCGTCAGGTTAGGTTAGGTTAGGTTGTTGTTATTGTTGTTGTTTTTCCCCAACCTGCCTGGCCGAACAGCCCCAAGGCCCCGAGGAAGGCCAAGGCCATAACCGAGCGCCTCCACAGAACCCTCCCTGCCGACCACAATAAAGCCTGGGTGACCGAAGCCACTCCATGGCGGGGAGCTGAGGAGGGTGCAGAAACGCCCGGGAAACCAAAGACCCACCCAGGGCCCTGTGCCCCTCAGCAATTATGAAGAGAAAGTTGAGGGGCAAAGGAAAAATGTGACGCTTTGGCTTCCAATCTTGGTAGATTGGGAGGTCAATCCACGGAAGAGACGCCGTCACTTGAGATCTAGAAAATATATAAGTAAAAGGAACAGTCAGAGTAAGCTATGGGTATGGCAGAGATCGCTCAGTTCTCACTCTTGATAGACCAGCCCATCACCACAGGTTAGGTTAGGGTAACTCGTTAGGTTAGGTTAACTCTTCTCACTAACTCGACGTGCGACTCGGCACCATATGCTCGGCGCATTTTGAAAATGTTCATGGAAAAACTAAATTTTTCTGTCACCAATTTTCCCATGAATTTTTTTATTTTTCCCTGTTAGGTAGGCTAGTTTTCAAACTTTTCATCAATAGGGCCTATATAGTGTTTGGTAATAATTGCAACCCTCGGAGAAACCGTTTTCCCTATTATACAACGATCTTAAGACACGCCACCCGATAGTGGGGAGGGCTATGAAGTTCAGGGAAAATGAGGGGTTAAAAGCGTAACAAAGACATTAGCCTAACCTAACAACCTCACCTAACCTATCCTAGTATTATGGGTGGGGGCTGCCGCAGTGCCGCCCCCACACCCCCGCTGATTGGGTAACAGTGCAAAAAACAGTATTATGGACATGCCCTACTACGCCACCGAGTGGCAGTGGGAGGGCCGAGAGGTTCACAACAATAACATGGACGCAGTGTTGCCATATTCTAAATGCAGAATTATCGTATTGTGACCACAAAATTATGGAATTTGCACCAAAATTATATCGATCACACTAGGCCCTAATATATATATATAGGCCTATATATATATATATATATGGTCAATATACAGGAGACGCAACAATATAGGTAGCAAATTTCTAATGGTAGTTTTGGGTTCCTATCATCATATGCTTCATTTCTATATACTTTTTATCCCCGGGGGTAAACAAAAAATAAAATCTTATTTTTTTTTAGTTTTTTCTTGGATTTTTTGTTTAACCTAGGCTAACCAAAAAACCTAACCTAACCTAAATGTATTTGGGGGCTATTAGGCTAGGTTAGGTTAGGTTAGGTTTTTTGGTTAGGTTAATGACCAAAACAAAAATCCCAAGAAAAAAAATGAAAAATCCCAAGATTTTTTTTTCCCCGGGGATAAAAAGTACTGTATATAGAAATGAAGCATATGATGATAGGAACCTAAAACTACCATTACAAATGTGCTACCTATATTGTTGCGTCTCCTGTATATTAACCATATTATATATACAGGTATATAGGGAATGTTTGTTCTAAATGGCGTGTGTATGAATCGGTGCCGTCTATAGGAAGGAATTGACAACCATGTTACGAAAAAATTCCATTTTAGTACCATAGGCTATTTTTATTAGGTTTTGCCGAGGGTTGAAACTAATTTTAATATGATGCTTAGAGCATATAGATAATAGATTCCATATCTGTCTTTAAATATGTCAAAATAATTGGTGACAAATAAATGGAGTTATACTATGTTCATTACGAATTTTCATATTTTATTGTACGATCCATATCATTCACCTTTCATCATCCATGAAGCAATTATTTGAATGATTTGGGTCGTACAATAAAATATGAAAATTCGTAATGAACATTTTCAAAATGCGCCGAGCATATGGTGCCGAGTTTGTGCGACGAGTGCGTCGAGTTGGTGCGACGAGTGAGACGAGTTCGTATCTGCGCCGACTTCGATGGCATTCGGATAGAGTAGCCTAGAGGGTATCTAGACTAAATGCACCATTGCCTGAATGCACCAGACCGAATGCACCACCAGCCTAGTCTGAATGCACCAGCTGCCTAGTCTGAATGCACCAGCTGCCTAGACCGAATGCACCAGTGTTATTGTAGACCTAGGCTATAGATTACCAGGATGTTGGAATAGGCCTAAGTACAAGATTCATATAGCCTAGGCTAGTTTGAATATATTTTATTTAACATCAGTTTCTTAATGCTGCATTGTTATAGGTAAAACGCCGATGAAAGTACCGTCGGTCAATAAAAATACAGATTTTCATTTGCACATTACGCATAGCCTATAAAAACTTTAGGAAAAACTAAATAAGATGGTCACCAATTTTCCCATGGATTTTTTTATTTGTCCCTGTTAGTTTTCATCAATATATAGTGTTTGGAAATAATTGCAACCCTCGGCGAAACCGTTTTCCCCATTATACAAGGATCTTAAGACACGCCGCCCGATAGTGGGGAGGGCTATGAAGTACAGGGAAAATGAGGGGTTAAATGCGTAAAACGGCGATTAAAACGTATTTAGCAAAACTTGGCTCGGGTTGTAAGGTATTTCTAAGGCCTAAAACCCAATATTTCGAAAACCCGAGCCAAGTTTTGGCCAAAGCTGGCTCGGATTTTGAGAGTTTGTAGACAACAAAATGACAGTAACTTCATTTAGAAATTTGGCTCAGGTTTCCCGAAATTGCAAAGGCATAAAACCCGAATTTTGGAAAACCCGAGCCAAGTTTTGGCAAAACTTGGCTCGGATTTTGCGAATTTTAAGAGTAAACAAATTACAGTAACCTAATTTAGAATTTTGGCTCATGTTTCCCTAAATTGCAAACCCCAAAAAGCATAATTTTGGAAAACCCGAGCCAATTTTTGGCAAAACTTTGATCGTATTTTGAGAATCGAAAAAGACTAACTACATGTCGGAAATCGGCTCATGATTTCCCTAATTGCAAAGCCATATACTGTAACAAGATTTATCGAAAACGTAGCACTTATTTAAATCATAAATATCCAGTAACATAGACCTAGTACATTGGATACAAGCCTAATCCACACCTAATGCCTACAATGTGTCCGTAGTAGGCTACCTAGTAAGCCTACGTGGGATACAACATGGCGGTTGGGCCGGCGCCCATTTAGTAGCCTACCGGTATTCGGCCGTATCTGTAAATACGAATGCGAGGAACTTCGAGCGAATTCCTGATCGAGCGGATGCACAATCCAATCTAATTAACTTAACCTAACCTAACCTAACCTAACCTAACCTGATAATATTCAAGGACACTAGTGCGACGTTATGAGAAACAATTTATTAGGGAAAATAGGCACCAATAGATTCGCCATATTTTTCTCCATATAGTCCGCATGGAGGATTTTCGTTATCAACAAATTGAAAAATACCCACTTCACAGACAAATACACCAAAAATCTAAGGCAAAGCGGGGGTGTGGGGGCGGCATCCCCCACCTATAATACTAGGTTAGGTTAGGTAAGGTTGTTAGGTTAGGCTAATGTCCTTTCAAAGGGGTATAGGGTAGTACACACTAGGATAGCCTATACCCGGTCAGAGGTAAGAAGAAGAAGAAGAGTCCTGCAGTAGTCTCCTTGAATGCTACCCCTAACCTAACCTAACCTAACCTAACCTAACCTAACCTAACCTAACCTAACCTAACCTAACCTAACCTAACCTAACCTAACCTAACCTAACCTAACCTAACCTAACCTAACTTAACTTAACTTAACTTAACTTAACTTAACTTAACCTAACTTAACTTAACTTAACTTAACCTAAATGCGCCTCCGCTCGAATATGAATTCGCTCGAAGTGTCCAGATACCGTAAATACTACCGCAACTACGAATCTTGTTTCTGAGACCTAGTATATTAACCTAACCAAACAACCCAACCTATCGACAGAGATGGGCAGGTGGACTGGACTAAAAAGCTGGTGGACAGACCTCGGGAGACAGGTGAAAATGGCGTATGTACGAATCGGTGCCGTCTATAGGAAGGTATTGACAACAATGTTTCAACAAAATTCCATTTTAGTACCATATATTTTTATTAGGTTTTGCCGAGGCTTAAAACACATTTTCATATTATGTTTAGAGCATATAAAATCCATATGCGTGTTCAAATATTGCAAAATAATTGGTGACCAACTTATTTAGTTATACTAAACTTTAGTATAACTCCATTTATTTGTCACCAATTATTTTGACATATTTGAAGACAGATATGGAATCTATATGCTCTGAGCATCATATTAAAATTAGTTTCAACCCTCGGCAAAACCTAATAAAAATATAGCCTATGGTACCGGTACTAAAATGGAATTTTTCGTAACATGGTTGTCAATGCCTTCCTATAGCCTAGACGGCACCGATTCGTACACACGCCATTTAGAACAAACATTCCCTATATACCTGTATATATACAGTAAAAGTCATTTAATCCGACGACCGATGATTCGAATCTCCCACTAGTCCGAATTTTTCAATTTGAGGCCAAATCCGAATTCACCCGATGGTCCGAATTTCAAGAAGTCCCAAAGTCCCCTTTTTGAGGCATTAGTCCACTCAAATGACACATAATGGAGCACACACATATCATAAATTATGTTCATGAATTCACTTTAAAAGTTTACCATTGTCATTGTAGCCTATTACCTACTTCAAAACATTCAGATTAATGGTCAAAGGAAGCTACTGATATAAACGTAAACACCACATCGTCTGCTAGAGAGTTTGTTTTGCTCTTGAACGCATCCTTGGGACGCTCCGATGCGCTACTGGCTTGCACCGCATTTTCTGCAAGCGCATTCAGTCTTGAGCTTGAAAACGCACCTTTGGACGTTCCGATACGCTACTATTTATAGTTCAGTGATCGGAGCGTCCCAAGGGTGCTCTCAATACAATATAATATAACAGAGCACGTCACAAAAGGAAAATTACAAGAACCTCTCAGGGAAGTGCCGTTGTTAAGGCATTACTTCCCGAACCACATCTGATCTGATCTTCAAGAGCAAGACAAACTCGCTAGTAGACGATGCGGACATATGGTGTTTACGTTTATATCAGCAGATTCCTTTGACCATTAATCTGAATGTTTTGAAGTAGGTAATAGGCTACAATGACAATGGTAAACTTTTGAAGTGATTTCATGAACATGTGATATGTGTGTGTGTCATTTGGGTGGCCTAATGCCTTAATGTTTTTGTCAGGCCATTAATACACAGGTTCATAGGGGTAAAGTCCGATAATCCGAAAAATCCACTAATCCGAACGAGGGCCGGTCCGCTGCCCTTCGGATTAACGGAAGTTTACTGTACTGTATATGGTTAATATACAGGAGATGCAACAATATAGGTAGCACATTTCTAATGGTAGTTTTGGGTTCCTATCATCATATGGTTAATTTCTATATGATTTTTATCCCCGGGGAAAAAAAAAATCTTGGGATTTTTCATTTTTTTTTTCTTGGGATTTTTTTTTTTTTTTTTTTCCATTAGCCTAACCTAACCAAAAAACCTAACCTAACCTAATAGCCCCTAAATACATTTAGGTTAGGTTAGGTTTTTTGGTTACACTTACACTTTGTTACACTTTGTTGTATTCCGTCCGTTAGTGACACAGTTGAGCTGGGGCTCCACTGCGACCAGGCAGCTCCCTTTCTTCCACTCTCCATTCCAGAAGTCGGTTGGAGTTGGCGCTGGGGTATCCTGGTGTTGGTGGCCGGTCCGGTATTTTGGCCAGCCACATGTCCAAGTGTTTCTTGAAGGTGTCTGGAGACACCCCGGTCATGTTCCTGAGAGGGGCTGGTATACAGTTGAACAGTCTGGTTCCATTGTATGCAAAGCTGTGATGGATCAGGGATTTGATTTGTTGCGTTGATCCCGGCGTAGTCCTCACATAGCACAGCCTCCCTCGCCTTTGGTGTCGAGTCTCTTGGATGTTTGGATTTGGTACCTTTTTTTCCAAAATCTTCCAGACGTAGATGATGATGTATCTCTCCCTACGTCTTTGAAGTGAGTACAGCTGCAGCTCCTAGAGTCTCTCCCAGTAGTTAAAGTGTTGAAACCCATGGATTTTACTGGTGAATGTCCTCTGGGTGGCTTCAATTTCTGTTATTTCTCCTACTTTTTGGGGAGACCATAGCTGAGAGCAGTACTCCAGTCATGGTAGGACCAGTTACTTCCACAGTGTTAACATACACCTCTCATTTCTTGTGTGGAAGGTTCTCAGGATCCAGCCTGCTATTTGTTTTGCTGTTGTTGTGGCTTTGGTAATATGCTGGGAAAAAGTGGCGTCACTGCTAATATTTACTCCCAAGTCCTTCACTGTGTCCTTGGCGGTAATTTCTTGCTGTCCACTTTTGTAGTTGGTGTCGTTTTGTAGTGCTCTCTTGTTCCCGTACCTTAGAAGCTCGAACTTGTCTCCGTTTAGGGCCATGTTGTTTTCTTCTGACCACTTCATGATTTTGTCCCAAGTTTTGTTGTAGTAGCTGTGCATCGTGTTGTGAGGTGATTTTCTTCATGAGTCTGGTGTCGTCTGCAAACGATGAGGCTGTTGAGTGTTCCAGGTCCCTGTCGATGTCTCCTATCATGATGAGGAATAGGAGAGGTCCCAGTACTGATCCTTGTGGTACACCGCTGATGACCCCACCTGCTTCTGATAGGCTTCCTTGAACCGTGACTCTTTGTTTTCTGTTGGTGATGAAACTGTGGAGCCATCTTCCAAGGTCTCCCCCTATTCCCAGTGATTTGAGTTTATGTAGAAGGATCCCATGGTCCACCTTGTCAAAAGCTTTGGCGAAATCTAGATATATGACGTCTACATTTTCTCCGTCTTGAATATCCTGTAGGATTTTGTCGTAGTGTGATAGTAGTTGTGAAAGGCAGGAGCGGCCTTGTCTAAAGCCATGTTGACCCTCGTTTGAATGCCTCGTTATCTTCCAGGTAGCTGACCATCTTAACTCGTATTGTTCTTTCTATGATTTTAATAAGATGTGATGTCAGCACCACTGGTCTGTAATTTTTGGCTATGCCTTTACTACCCCCTTTGTGGATTGGTGTGATGGTACCTTCTTTTAGGGATTGTGGTACATATCCAGTTTGGAGGGACTTGCTCCGCAGCAGTTTTAGAGGCAAGGCTAGCTGATGTTTGCAGTTTTTCAGCAGTTGGGCATGAAAGCCGTCTGGTCCTGCTGCAGAGTTTGGTCCAATCTTGTCGATGGCTGCTATTATGTCCTCTGTTGATACTGTTACCGAGGAGAGTTGATGTGGTGTCCCAGTAGCGTTGTCAAAGAAGGTCGTTGGATTATCGATTTTCTTGTCTTCATTTGGTGGGCTGAAGACACTTTCATATTGCTGTTTGAGTATCTTGGCCATTTCGGTTGGGTCACTCAAGTTCGCCCGTAGGTTATGCAAGCGGTCCTATTGTTGAGGTGTTCCCGAGTCTCCTTTTTGCGTATGCATAGAAGAATTTGCTATTTACTCGTATGTTTGCAACTGCTCGGAGTTCTTCACGTGTTCTTTGCTCGTGGTGTGACTGGATGAGTTTTCGTTCAACTTCATCGAGCTCTTCTTGTAGTTTAGTGATAGTGTGCGCATGGCTGGTCTTCCTTTGCTTGGCTTTCAAGTTCGTCCTTTTCTTCATTAGTATTTTTCTATCTCTTGGAATCTGTTTTATCTGCTTCCTGCTTGATTTGGGTGGTATGGTGTTTTTACAGGTCTCCAGACATTGTTTCTGGAGGATACTGAGAGTTTCGTCGACGTTTTTATCTTCGAATAGTACCCTCAAGTCAGTTACTGCCAGTTCTGCTCTCAGTCTGTCCCAGTCTATTTCTTTGCTGTAGAAGTTGAGATCTTTCAGAGAGGTGCAGGAGATTTAGCTTGATTCCTGTTGACATTTTCTCGGTGGTGTGGCTGGTGTGGGGGTTCTAACTTTGATGAGGCTGTGGGCGGACATTATAGTTTTATCAGTTTCGTACGAGTGTATCAGGTCGAAGTTGTTGCCAAATAGTAAGTCCAGTGTGTTGTTGCCTCTTGTAGGTTCCTCGATGTATTGCTTCATGTATGTAGTGTCCATGATAGTCATTAGCTCCTTGGCTTGCTGTCTTTCATCCCTGGATCCTCCATCTATTTTCATGGTTGCCCAATTGATGATGGACAGGTTGAAATCTCCTGTGATGATGACATCTGTAGCGGGAGTTGGCAGATTTTGTAGGAGTGATTGTATCTTCTCTGTGACCTCCTTGAAAATTTCCCCCATGGTGTTTGGAGGTCGGTACAAAATTATGATGAGCATGTCGGTTTGTCTTATGTGTACTGCTAGTAGCTCTGTTGTGCCGTTTGAGAATACAACTAAAGTTTCGGTGTTTGCAGCCATATCCTCCCTTAGGTAGAGTGCTACTCCTCCGTGGCTTCTATCCGCTCTGTCGGCTCTGAATAGTGTGAAATTATGGATATTGATCTCTGCATCCAAAATGTTTTCATTCAGGTGTGTTTCTGTGAGGGCTAGAAAAATTGAGTTATCTTCCTCTGCAATTTCTTCCAACATGGGGACTTTACATTGATTGTTTCGTGGGTTTCCTCTGATGTTGCCCACAAAAAAACTATTTAGTGGTAGTTGCACCTTCCTCTGTGATTCATGTCTGGCCCCTCGGTTTGGGCTAGGAATCTCTCCATTATCACTTGAGACCATTTTTCCACTTCCAGAAGATCCCATTAGTACCTCTAAAAAAGCACTTTGGTCGGGCATAGCCGTGTGTACCGCTGCTGGTCTATCCTTTTGAGTTTGCTGGATGGTTGGCCAGCTTCTGAGGGCATTGCATTGGCTGTCTAGTTTTTCCTCATGTGTTGGTGTGTAGGCAAATTCCCTTTGGATGTGTCCTGTAGCATGTTCCCTTGGTTTGTTGACATTGTTTCTGGGCGTCAGTATTTTAGTTCCCTTGATGTATTTACCTAATTGTAGTTTACAGGAGTTGAGCTAAGCTCGTGTTGTCCCGTCTCTCAGTCTACTTTTTATCCAATTTTTTCTTGAAAATATGGATGTTCCTTGCCCCTACCACCTCCTCCTCCAGCCCATTCCATTTGTCAATACATCTATAGGGGAAGCTAAACTTCCTGATATCGTTCTTGCAGGTAGGTCTTTTTACTTTGTAGCTGTGGCCTCTAGTTATTCCTGTATCCATAATTAATATATCCTCCCTATACAGCCTCTCCAGCCCCCGGGTACATTTGTACATCATTATCATGTCTCCCCTCTCTCTCCTCTCTTTTAGACTCGGTAGATTTAATTTGTCTAGCCTCCCTTCATATGGCAGTTCTCTGAGACTTGGAACCAATCTAGTGACTGCTCTCTGGATTCTTTCTAACTTGTGAATATGCTTCTTTAGATGCGGGGACCACACCACTGCTGCATACTCCAATCTTGGTCTAATCATACTCTTCATAATTTTCGCTACCATGGTCTCATCCAAATAGTTCAGAGCAACTTTCATATTCCCGGCCATTGCATACATTCCGCTAAAGAGCTTGTTAATATGTTTCTCTGGCGACAAATTATCTTGTATAATCAACCCTAAATCTTTTTCTTTTTCGGCCCTGCTAATTTTATTATCTCCCATCCTGTACTCCCAATTTGGTCTATTCACACTTCTTCCCATATTTAAACACATGACATTTACTTATATAAATTTCATTTTCCACTTGGTGCTCCATTCGTATATTTTATCTAAATCCCCTTGCAGCTCCTCACAACTACTTTTATTTGTTATTTGTCTCATAATTTTTACGTCATCTGCAAACATTGACATGTAAGAGTTTATGCCTATCGGCAGGTCATTCACGTACATAAGGAACATGAGAGGTGCCAACACAGATCCCTGCGGCACACCACTCTCAACTTTCCGCCACGATGAGTAAGTTCCTCTAATGTTGGTCCTCATTTCCCTATCTGTTAAATAGCTCCATCCATTTCAGCAAACTCCCCCTGACACATCCTAGCGTCTCAAGCTTAGATAACAATCTCTTATGTGGTACCTTATCGAATGCTTTGGAAAGGTCTAAGTAGACGCAGTCCACCCATCCGCCTCTTTCTTGGAGTACATCTATCACCCTACTGTAATAACATAGCAAACTGGTAACACAAGATGTCCCTTCTCTGAATCCAAATTGCTTTGGGGTTATTATTTTCTTTCTCTCCAACATTTTCATCCATCTCTTCCTAATTAGCTTTTCACAAATCTTGCATACAATACTAGTAAGTGAAACTGGTCTATAGTTTTAAGGGTCCTCAGGGTTTCCATTCTTGTATATCGGAATGATATTAGCTCTTTTCCATTCAACAGGAACCTGTCCTTTATCTAAGGAAGCTTGAATTATGTCCCTCACTGGCTCCACTAATTGCTCTGCACACTCCTTTAAAACCCAGGCAGACACTTCATCCGGTCCCATAGCTTTCCTTACTTCAAGTCCTCTCATCGCAGATAACAGCTCATCTCTAGTTATTTCAATCTTACTAAGACCACTCTCCAGTACTCCCGCCTGTGGTTCGTCAAAACCTTCCTCTCTAGTAAAAACTGACCCCAATTTGTTAGTCATTACCTCACACATGTCCGATACATTTTCATACGTCCTAGCATCAACTCTTAATTTAGTAATTTGTTTCTTTACCTTCAACTTACTGTTTATATATTTATAAAATAATCTAGGCTCACTTTCACATTTATTTACTATGTTCTTCTCATAGTTCATTTTAACTTGCCTAATTATGTTAACATATCTATTCCTCTCCTGTTTTTATTTATTCCGATTACTCTCAGTGTTCCTTCTTCTTAATCTAGCCCAAGCTGCATCACGCCTACCCAAAGCTCTTTTGCATTTCAAATTAAACCAATCTTTCTGCTTAGTAAAATTTCCAGTTTTATATCTTGGGACAAACATATTGGTTCCTACTCTATAAATTTCGAGGAATCTACTATATTTACCTTGTATGTCCCGTTCCTTCAAAATAAGATCCCAATCTACTCCCTCTAAATATCTTTTCAAGGATACATAATCAGCTTTACTATAATTTAATCTGTCATTTATGTAGCTATTGTCTAATCTATTGGCATTACTCGAGGTCAACTTCCATTTTAGTAATAGTGATCACTTTTACCTACAGGACATAGATAGTTTATATCACTAATTTCGTGAGGATCTTTTGTAAAAATCAGATCGAGTTTAGAAGGTTCGTTATTCCCCCTCATTCTTGTATTTTCCTTCACATGTTGTGTAAGTACATTTTCCGTAACCAACTCCACTAGCCGACTTCCCCAAGATCTCTGATTTGGCCCTGCATCTCCCGATTCCCAATCAACCTCACTACAGTTGAAATCTCCTACCAAGATCAATCGATTCTTCCTTAAAAGCAATCTTCTCAACGACTGAATCATATTCCTTACAGTTTCTTACAGTAGATCCTCTGGAAAAAGGCAAACTATGCCTGTGTATCCAGCTCAGTACCAGTGCTTGCACTGCTGCGGTCGTTCACGGTGTTGGCGGCGGCGGTAGCAGACGCAACATTTTTACTATTCTGTATTTTTGTTTTATAATCAAACTTCAAATCTTGTCTTCCCCATGCTTTATCAAGATTACTTTCAAACTCCCTTATTGATTCGGAATCGACTACATACTGGGGCAGTGCGTTCCACTCATTTACCACTCTATCACAAAATGAGTTCTTCGCCTTCTCAAGCCTATTTCTTTCTTTGTAAATTTTCTTAGAGTGTCCTCTCGTTCTTGTTCCCTCCCGCATCAAGAAGATACCTTCGCACACATCCTCATCGTACTTTCCTGACACTATCTTAAAAGTCTCTATCATATCCCCTCTCTTTCTCCTATATGCCAGTGTCGGAAGTCCCAGTGTCCTCAACCTCTGCTCATAGCCCGCGTTCTTCAACGTTGGTACCAGCTTGCTAGCTCTTCTCTGCACTTTCTCCACTGCTTCTATATCCTTTACCATATATGGAGCCCACACCTGGTTTGCATATTCCAGGTGTGGCCTAACCAGCGCTGTATATAGATTCCTGAAGATTTCTTCGTCAAGTGACACAAATGTCCTCCTTATCAGCCCTACAATTCTATTGGCTTTGTTTATCTTTTCCGCTAAATGTTCTGAGAAATTTAACTTATTATCTATCACTACTCCTATATCCTTTTCTGCACTCACTTCCTCCATCGCTTCATACATACTGTATCCTACCTTGTCTATCTTGCTGGTCCCAATCCGCATGTACTTGCATTTTTTTGGATGAAAAGGCATTAACCAATGCTCAGACCATCCCTTCATGCCCTCCACATCTCCTTGAAGCAAACCCATATCTTCCTTACTCCTCACTCTTCTATACAGTTTAGTGTCATCCGCATACAGGTATACCTCACTTCCATTAGTTATAACTTCAGGCAAGTCGTTGATAAATATAACGAACAGCAATGGTCCCAACACAGATCCCTGAGGTACCCCACTTGTAATTTCCCTCCACCCCGAGCCTATTCCATTCACCAATACCCTCTGTCTCCGATCTTTCAGGAAGGCTTCTATCCATTTCACACATTTCTCCCCTATATTATAGCTTCTAACTTTCTCTATTAACCTTTTATGTGGGACCTTATCGAAGGCCTTCATAAAATCGCAATATACCACGTCTATTACATCACCATCATCTAGAATTTGCATCCAATCATCTACCACCTTAATTAGCTGTAGTACCGTCGACCTCCCCGGCAAGAATCCGAACTGTCTCCCACTGAAAAGTTGGTTTGACTTCATATGATCCATTATTCCTTCTCTAATTACCGTTTCCATTAGTTTACACACAACACTTGTCAAACTGACTGGTCTATAATTCCCTGGGTCATTTCTCTTTCCCTTCTTAAATATAGCTGTTATGTTCGCCTCTCTCCAGTCCATCGGGATTTGTCCTGTATTAAACGATACCTCAAATAACATTTTCAATGGCTCTACTAACATCTCCCTCCTTCCTTTATGATTCTTGGGTGTATCCCATCCGGTCCCGGTGACTTACTTCTATTCATTTTTTCTATAGCCCTTCGTATTCTAGCATGGGAAAACTCTACTAGTTCTAGTGCCGGTGCCTGTTTGATGGGAATAGTAGGCACTGCATCCTCCGACTCCACTGTTAGTACCCCCCCAAAGTATTTCCCCAGCACCTCTGCTTTCTCCTTATCAGTCTCCGCTCTACTCCCATCATTCAACCCCCCACCAGCTCTGGGATCCCTACTCTTCTTGTTAATTTTTCCTGAATGTACTTCCAGAATATTTTTGGATTATCCTTCACATTTCTAGCTATCTCTCTCCCTCTCCTTCACCCCCCTCCTTGTTTCCCACCTTATTTTATTGTTTATTTGTCTGCGTTCCAGATCCACTTCCTTAGCCTCTATACTAGACCCCCTGTTCTTTTTTAACAATTTTAATCTTTCCCACAATCGTTTCTTTCTTCTAATCAATATCCAAAGCTTTCTTTTCATTGGCAATTCTGGGTTAGTTCTTTTCCTCAATTTTGTTTTATCCTTATATTCCCTTACTGGTACACTTTTGGATACAGCATTCTCCAGTTTGACTCTAATTTTCCTCCACATTCCTTCAGCGTCTTCACCGTTCAAATATTCCCCCCAGTCAATGTCCAAACACCGTCTCAGCAGCTCATAATCTGCTCTATCATACATGTATATTTTTCTATTGCTTTTATTATCCCTCTCCGATTTAATGTTACAACTAAAGCTTATACAGGCATGGTCACTACGACCTATAGGGCTATCCACATTAACATGTTCCACTATATCCTCTTCATTGCTAAAAATCAAATCAAGTACACTCCCCTGCGTCCCATCTCTATATCTTGTCATCTCTACAATATGTTGCGTTAAAAAACAATCTCTCACTTTCTCTATAAACTTATTTTCCAGGCTACCCTGTCCCGCTGGAGTAGTACAATTTGCCCAGTTGATCCTTGGCAAATTGAAATCTCCAATCAAAATTTTATATTTGTTCTCTCTATTATCTATCTCCTCCATTGTTTTCAGTAGGTTATCATCCTCTCCCCTGCTATTATTTGGGCTTCTATATATAGAGGCAATTAGAATTGATCCTCTTACACATTTTACTTCAATACACAAATACTCACAATACGCTGTCTCATATCCACCTCATTAACCTTGAGCTCTTTCTTACATAAATAAACAGTCCTCTTCCAACCTCTGCTCTAATAGCATTTCTCTCATATAACTCAAAACCCTCCAAACTATATTCCACCAGTTCCCTCTCAATTCTAACATTTTTTGGTCTTACTTCCTGTAGGGCTATGATATCAGGTTTTTCCTCTTCATCCTGCAACCTACATATCAGTTCTCTTTTCTTGTCCTGAGTAAACACATCCACATTACTAAACATAATCCTTAATCCATCTACCATTCCTCCAGCAATTACACCATCCCGCTCCTCCAGTCCGTACCCTACTCCCCTGTTAGCACTACTGGGTCTGACTCTTTGTCTCCTGTCTCTCCCTGTGACACCTCCACCCCGTTCTCCTCCTCCGTCACAACTCTCATCACATTCTCTCCCCTCCCTGATCTCCCCCTCCTTTCTACTCTTATAAACCACTTCCTCACTTTTCCGTCCCTCACTCTCCAGTAAAAATTTCTCTTTTCCTCCTCATCCAACTTTCCATTATTTTCATCAGCCTTTTCTTGTAATTCCTTAATTTTTTTCCTTTGTTCTATACTCAAATCCTTCTTTAGTCTTATGTGTTTCAGTTTATCATTTGTATTTAGCCTCCAACTAAAATTTGTCACAGTCTCCGCCACTACCCTAGTTTTAAACTGTACCCTTATAGGTCTCATCTCTCCCCTTTTATATCTACCTATCCTACTGATCTCCTCCACCTGCCCTTCCCATCCATATTCGTCCTCATCCACACCTTTCAAGACCTCCTTCACTGTCTCCATATCCCTCACTTTTCTCACTCCATTATCATTCATATGAGTCTCTATATCTCCATACAAGATTACACCCCTATCCCTGTCCATGGCCTCCCTCACGACACTCTCCTTGTTCTTCATGACCCCTACAACTGCACTCTCAAAACTTTGTTTGGTCATATTCATTTCTTCCTTTTGCTCTTTCATAATATCCTCCAAATCCTTGACTTTTTGTTTACCTACCACCGTCCATGCAGTCGACTCCTTTACTTCCGTGAAACGTCCTTCGTATTCCTTCAGCTGCTCCTTCAATGCCATATTCTCTGCTCCCAGTTCATCTACCCTTTTCAATAACATCTCTAGGCTCTCATTAACTGCCAAAAAGGCCTGCATTCACTTCCTTCGCTAGGCCTATTCCCTTCCCCACCTATCACACCACACATTACACACAGTGCCTTAACTTTCTCACCAATATCCCCCTTCCATTTCTCCGTATCACTCATCCACTTTTCCAAATCCTTCACAACAATACTAACCTCTTCTAACTTCTTATCTGTGCTCTTAAATCCCCGAAAACGTTGTAACCTTCCTTCCGACTCCGTCATACCCGAAATTCCCTCTGCCATGTTTGTTTACAAACTCAACAACTCACAACCCTACCGAAGGATTATATCCTTCACTAAACACTATGTTGCTGTCAAAGTCCTGGTTCAGCTTTGTCTCTGTCAAACAGACTATCTGTGGTTGATCTTTTCTTAATATATTATCTAACTCTACCTTTTTACTGTTTATTCCATCTATATTAGTGTAGTAGCACAGTATATTTGAATCCACCTCCTTGTTTCTCTTCCCTCTCTGCCTCCTACCAGGTTCACCTCCTCCTCCTCCATCCCTTCCCTGACCCAGTTCCACCTCCCCCACTAATTCTATTCTCCTCCCCCCTCTCTCTCCCTCTGTTCCACCCTCTCCACCACATCCTGGCTCTCTCTCCGGTCCCCTGCTCCCTGCATTTTCTCTCGCTCCGTCTCCTTGCTTTGACTTCGTACTTGTCTCTCTGTCTCTTTCCCTATCACTCCTCTTACTTTCGGTTCTTGGTGGCTCCTGATGTACCACTTCCTTACTTGCCCTTCCCTTATTCTCCAAAAAAAAATCTTCTTTTGCTCTTCAGACAACTTTCCATTCTCTTCATCAGCCTTAGCTTGGAGTTCCCTTAACTGTTCTCGTTCTTCTACACTTAGGTCCTTTTTTACCCTTATATGATTCAGCTCTGTCGAATTTAATTTCCAGCTCACATTGGCTACTGCTTCTGCTGTTGATCTAAACTTTAGTTCCACTCTTAGTGGTCTCATCTCGCCCTTCTTATATATTCCTAACCTTCTCACCTCCTCCAGTTCTTTTACCCATCCATAACCCTCGTCTAAGTAATCCAGTATCCCCTTGACTTTCACAACATCCCTTTCCTTTCTTACCTTCATATCTGCCAGGTGCTCTTCCACATCTCCAAAGATTACTACACACTTACCTCTATCTATATGTGTCTATCTCTATGTGTGGAAGATTGCAGTCTCTGATAGTACATTCCCTTTTGCTAAGCGAGATTCTGCATACAAATGGGTGGTAGTCGACGCACTTCCATCCACGCTTGCAACCGATCCTGTCATCCCGCCCGTGCTTCATAAATTTTGCACATATTTTTGGATGATCTTGTTTGAATCCCATGCCAACTACTCCATATCGGCATTCATTTCTTAGGTAGAAATTGCATACTACCATGCTGTTCCTCATAGTATAAGTGTCCTTGTTTTCAGCTCTGGTCCTAGGTCTCCATGGATTTGAATTTACAGCACTAGCCTCACCTGTTCTTGTGGTTGTGGGTTCAGTTGCTGCTGGAGTCCTGTATGTAGGAGCATTATGACTGCATCCGTTGCATGTGGGGTGTGCACTCCCAATGTTGTCTTTTGTGGTGTGGGTTTAGCAGTGGCCTTGGTGTGTTCCGTTCCTGTTACCTGTTCTGCTGAGTTGGGTGGTAGTGTGGTCGTGGGCTGGCTTTTAGTGGTAGGCACACGGTTCACATCCTGGGGTTCGGTGACTAGAGAAAGTTCAATATCCCCAGGGGTGCTCCCAAGTCCAAGGTCCAGTGTTTTGGCTGCATCCTCTTGATTTTTACTGGGTTCTGTGGCTTGTTCTTTTATCTGTTGATGTTCTAGGCTGGGTGTTTGGCTGTTATTAGTTTCCTTAGGCGTGAGGAGGTTGCTGTGGCTTTTTGAGATGGCCCCTTATTTTTCTAGTAGCTCCTTGTGTTTTACCATTGCTGTTTCTGCCTTAGCTACCCACTCACCTTCATCACTATATTTTGCCAGGCAGCAGTCTTTACATGAGAATTTGCGTTCTGTCTTGGCGAAGCTGAGTATTTGGAAGGTAGGGAGGCCAGTGCAATAGTAGTGGAGCCACTGTACAAAATCATCACAGCGGATTGTGTATTCCTGTTGCTCCTCACAGAAAACAATTCCACACATGCGGCACTCAAGGTCGGGTTTGTTTATGTTTTGATCCCCGGCCATTATGATCGTTGGGCGAGTTTTCACTTTTATCACGAATTATCACTTTAATCTTCCTTTCTGGACGTATTTCCTTTGATGAAGTACAATGTGTATGCGTTGATTTAACACTTAACTAGAAAATATACGTTGATTTCACTATGATAAGTCAAGAAATGAAGGATAATGCGGAGCGAAATCCACAGGCGTCCGATCACTCTCACGCCCTCAAGAACACCTCAATAATAACAAAAATAAAAAACCCAAGTAATACTGTGTTTTTTGCACTGTTACCCAATCAGCGGGGTAACCCATAATACTAAGATAGGTTAGGTAAGGTTGTTAGGTTAGGCTAATGTCTTTGTTACGCTTTTAACCCCTCATTTTCCCTGAACTTCATAGCCCTCCCCACTATCGGGCGGCGTGTCTTAAGATCGTTGTATAATAGGGAAAACGGTTTCTCCGAGGGTTGTAATTATTTCCAAACACTATATATTGATGAAAACTAACAGGGAAAATAAAAAAATCCATGGGAAAATTGGTGACAGAAAAATTTAGTTTTTCCAAAACTTTCTGTATATAACTTTCATTGGTATATTCATAAAGAGCACACTCTAAGCTATTCATAAGTCACTTAAAACACTAAAATCGGCTTACGGTAGCCCTGTAATAACATGGTGAACCTTCGTGAAAGTGGCGCAAAACGGCGAATTTATTGGTGGATGGTGGAAAGTTCTGGGTTTACCGGATGTTGGTACCAACCTATAACATTGGTAATTTAATTCATATCTTTCTTATACCCCCTACATATGATTCAGAAAGCCTTCAGCTTTGCATATAGCCTATATGCATATTTTGTACCTAGGTCACATAATAATACTTAATTCGAATACTTACCAAAGTCGATGTTAGGCCATCAGAATTGTCTCAATATTATCCTATTTTCACCAATTTAAGCAGCTCCTCGTTGTCATACACAACGTTCAGTTATTCACTATTGTAAATCATGTGTGGAAATGCTGATACTAAAGCTACATTCTCCATATTAGCCTGAAATATGACGAGAAACTGAAAATCCACCATTTTTCTTCACTGAATGAGTAAGACTGGCCTCTTAGTTGTCAATCCATTACACTATTCTTCAATTATATACGAAAACTACATAAAAGTATGTCAATAAATAAATGTAACACATATTTATTACACAATTCGCGATTTATAGCCATTATTTGCAAGGTAATTACAAAAAATTACCATTAGACATCGTAGTTCGGAAAATGGCTTTGGCTTCAACTTGATACACTTATGGTGACCATATCTTACTTTGAAATATATAGAATATAACATATAAGAGGTAGATTTATGCGATAAAGGTAGCATCAGGCCACCCAAAACAATGGTACATTTATTGACCGACCACAAAAATCGCGTACGTTTTTATAAAAATCTGTATGTTGCCACATGGTACTACATTTCATACCTTAAGAATTCGAACACACTGAGCCAAAACCTTACCAGTCTTGTCCCGGCAGCCATTTTGCATGCAGGTGATCTAGTTTTGTGAATATGAAGAAAGTTTTAGACCTTGTCCGCACCGTGAATCGGCGAATCTTGCTCT
This sequence comes from Paralithodes platypus, assembly GCA_032716605.1. Lineage (NCBI taxonomy): Eukaryota > Metazoa > Arthropoda > Malacostraca > Decapoda > Lithodidae > Paralithodes > Paralithodes platypus. The sequence goes on along the minus strand of CM064522.1, from coordinate 586,088 downwards.
GCCTCGCAGATATATTCACTTAATAACTTGTAGGACCTATGGAAATGCTTAAATATGATATATTTTACCTTTAAAGTGACAATTGATAGTGTGTGCTTCCAGCTGTTTTGTGTAAACAAACCGATGAAGAAAAAAAGGAAGTATAATCCCCAGCTGAAGTTGGAGGTTCGCAATTATGGTAGGTGAGACCGGAGTACTTTTATCGGCGTTTTACCCTAGGTTAATTACAAAATATACTTATCTAAAAGTTTAAAAAATATAACTCATATAAAGTTTTTAGTCTTGGTTGTAGCTGTTTTAAAAAGCTACAAATGTGTCATCGGCCTATATATGATTTCAATCTTCAACATGATCTGCTAAGTTACTGCACTGCCTCAAGTACTCAGATGTAATTATGTCGTGGTTTTCATAAGCAGTCCACAATTGCTTTAGCTTTTGCTGCTTTGACTTGTTTTTCTTATTTTGGATCCTACACAGCTTCTTCTGTTTAACCCTTCTTTAGCGGCCTATGCGGTTTATTTATGTGTACCGCCCAGCGGGGTGTTTTTAGCCAAAATAGGGCTGTTTACGTGATCATTTTCATGCCTAAATAAGACCCAGAATGTAAAACAAGTATCTATCCCTGAAAGGGCATGAACAGAGCTTTCGAATGACACCATAACGATCCTTGTATGATGGATAGTTTTCTTGCAATAACCGTGCAACGCGAGTGCAAAAAGCAGGTAATTCGGTACTTTCCCCATATAATTGAGTATGTAGCGAGTGAGAGAGGGAGGAGGGAGCTGAGATTCGTGTCAGTAGGTTCGCCGCGGTGGTCTGGAGCAGTCATACGCTCGCTAGTCTCCTACCACCACTTGTCTCTCTCTCTCAGCCACATTACGTGCTGAAATTGCCACTCGACCTATGTCGAGCGCCGCCACATAGTCCAGCTTTATTAAATACGACTTAAGTGGTGAGCCGCTTTTTAAGGGTTAATCAACCTAACCTGCAGAGGGAGTAGCTTGGTCTCGTCAAAAAGTGTACTGATAAGCAGATAGAGATTCATCTTTTTACTGGGGGCATTGTAATTAAGTCGATGGTGCCAACCTTCGACTTCATTGTTTGTTCTCACTAGTCTATTAAATGTTGACCAGGTAGATGGTGGACGTGATGTGCTGGTTATCCAAGTCTTCTCGAGGTAGTTGAGGAGTTTATGAAGCTTCTGGGCTGCGGAAGTCTGAGGGCATCTTTCTTTCAGGTGGTTAAACGCATTGTTGATATGGGAGGCTGGAAGGTGGGGCAGTGCCATCAAATCACGTATGTAGTTACGGACAGGAATCTGATGAATGTATGCAGAGCGTAGGCCATATTCCTTAACTCGATTGTATACAGCCTGTGCCCAGTGGAACCAGCACCCAAACACTGGGACATCAGGTAGAGACTTATGAAGAGCACTCCACAGAGTACGTTCAAAATCAACAACAATCTCTTCAACCATGATGTCAGCCTGTCAGGTGGGAGGAGTTCGATGATGGCATCCAGGACAGCTTTGTAATCTCTGGTCTTTCTGTTAAATATATTTAAGCTAATCTGCATATGTGATATAACTTGACAAGGCGATAAGGCCAACTCTAGTCTCCCAGCTTCTTCCCCGCCTTCCGCCATGGACCTGATGCCCCTGCGAGGATGGAGCGTCGAAAAAATGGACTTGGATGGGTTAAAAATGGCCCCCTCCAGGAGTGATGGGAGTGGGAGCTATGGCAATTCAGAGTCTTACTGGCCAAGTTTCGGGGATATCCTGGAGAGCTCAACCCACTGTCTCGCAAATCCACCACTCTGTTCCCATGGTTCAAGTTTTGCCGATCGCTCAAGTTACTGTATGATGGCAGGGTCGACTTCTCCTAATGTGGAATCGACCACTCCTGAACCGGGATCCACTTCTCCTGACGGCGACAGTGACGAAACTGATGGTCATTCTTCAAATCGACGCCAACTTCACATACCTGCAGTCAACCTCGATCAACCCCATTTCTCGCCCGCCAGCTCAACATCTAGTTCCCTCAGTAGCCGCACACACACCCGTCAGCCCAGTCTCTGCCAACAGGATTTCTACAGCATTCGCGGCCGCCCCTCTACCAAGCACGCCGCCCCTCGAACAAGTGCAAGGGATCTAAATCTCCTCCTCCAGGCATCTCACTACTCCAAAGCTCGACGCCTCAACATCATGAAAATGGATGCCGGGAATCACAATGCAACTCGACACCCTAATTTTCGTCCACCAAACCACAGGGAGATTAACCTGGTGCTGAGGACATCGCACTACTCCCTCAGCAAGCGGCTTCTGGCCCGCAAGAAGTTGAACGAAAATCTGTTGCGGGTTACCGAAGACGATCGACGGGCTTCCTACTCCAGGGACGCCCTTGAACATGATTTTATTGCTGTCTCTGATAAACTGAAAAGGAGCAACCTCACTAGGAGAAGCACAGAGAAACACCCCAACGCCATATCAAACCGTCATCGGGTCTATCAACGCCTGCCGTCCCACCGCAATAGCATGAGTTGCCTCCGTCGTATCTCGTCCTCGGCAATAGAACCAATGGCCGGTAAAAAATCCAGAAGCCGAAGGAAGCGAGTCGCCAAGTTATTCTGCAGCGTGTTAAATCCGAAAAAGTGGGAGGGGTTGCGGGGAATCTGGACGAGAGCTAGTAGGCTTGTCATGGGTAGGCGGAGTTCTTCAGCGCCTTCTCCGGATGAGGTGGACCGCAAATACGAACTCGTGCAGAAGTACTTACGGCTGAGCAAACAAACTTCGTGTTAGATGCAGGTTGAAACCGTCACCACGCAAGGCATTACTCCCCAGATTTCAACAAGTTATCCATGCAGTGTATTGTATCATAAGATTGGGCAATCAAGAAAAACAAAGTGATTATTTCTAAACATGACATTTTAGGTAAGAAAATATTGTGTATTGCTTAAATAACACAATAGCCTGGATAATATAAGGCGATGATTGCAAATGGAGACTTGTTCTGTAATAAAGTAGATATATAAGTGTACAGTCTCACTCAAAAGTCGCCTCCACCTTCATAATTCCAACACCATTATTGTATTAACGTTGCAACATATATGCAATTTTAAGCCTTCCATTTCTAAGTTAAATCACCGAGGTAGGACAAGACTTCTTAGTGTGATTGTACGTATAGTAGGGAGATATTCATTGTATAACTACGGACAAAAGCGGTGTCTGCCCTTCATAAAAAAATAATCTGTTGGCTTTATACAACAATACTTCTGTACAAAATTAAACAAATCTCAAATGTAAAGTATTGTCAACGATATCATTATTAACTAGAGTTGAAGTTACGAAAGTAGGACACAACTTTTGACCGTGAGAGTACAGAACAGTGTGTATTGGGGTTTATTATAATATCGATATATTATACTGTATATGTGTGTATGCTAGGTATTATTATGCTAGGTATTACTGGTGCTTTGCTTACATATATGAATATTTTATTAGATACATTTATGGTTTTTTGTTTTCTATTTTACTCCCTAGTTCTGCATCAAGCTTAAGAAAATATACCCATGACCCCCCCCCCCCCTCCCTTGATATAAAGCGGTACATTTATACAGTAGAAAACTGTGTTGGTTGAAAGCTGATTCCTCCTGAAGTATAGGCTTGCCATCTCACGCCAGGAAAAAAAATGTTGACACTTAAAAGGCACAGAGAGCTAAATATTGCAAACATAATGGGGTGAAAGGTCTTAAAATAGTTAAAATATCGTCTTAAATTTTCAAAACTAAAGGGGTTATTATCATGAGGGACAAGGGGGTACAGAAAAAACTAAAACATGGAAAGCGTGCTGACACAATTTCAACAGTGTATAAGCGTTCGTAATAAGGCAAACAGGATTCTCGGGTTCATCTCTAGGAGTGTGAGTAACAGAACTGCTGATGTTATCTTAAAACTTTACTTGTCATTAGTGAGACCCCATATGGATTATGCTGTCCAATTTTGGTGTCCTTATTACAGAATGGACATAGATTCATTGGAGAGAGTACAGCGTAGAATGACAAAAATTATCCATAATATTAGAAATCTTTCGTATGAAGAAAGGTTGAAGAAATTAGGTTTACATTCGTTAGAGAGACGCAGAGTTAGAGGGGATATGATAGAGGTGTTCAAGTGGGTTAGTGGGATTAACGAAGGGGACATGACAAATGTACTAAAGCTCAGTGATAGCGAAAGAACTCGTACCAATGGTTTCAAATTAGATAAATTTCGTTTCAGAAAAGATATAGGCAAATATTGGTTTGGTAACAGAGTTGTAGATGGGTGGAATGGACTACCAAGTGCTATAGTGAGGTCTAAAACGGTAGGGAGCTTTAAGATAAAATTGGATAAGCATATGGAAGAGAAGGGTTGGGTGTGAAGGGGGATCAGCCGGGTTGGGCCAATCAGCACTCTGCATACCCCCATAATCCTGCGTTAATCTCTAACCGTTTTGGTAAGATGATCCTCAGGGTATTAGAGTGTTGAGCCTATAATTGGGCTTTGTAATTGAACTGGGGTTGTGTGGGACAGGGATCTGCCTTGCTTAGGCCAATCGGCTTTCTGCAGACTCCCATTTTCTTATGTTCTTATGTTCTTATAACTACAAATAACAGTGGGACTTGTTTGGCGGTGTCACCAGCCTTGATGTAGCTGTGAATGCTGACAAGCTGTACAAATGGCTCCCTGACAACTTTAAATGTTCCATCAATAAACCAGATCTTGGACTTGCACAGGAAGGAAAGCTGGAGAGGAGATGCAAACACTAAGTGACATTGGCCTTCATGGTAAATATCTCGTTGAAGAAAATGACTTGGAATATGAGGTGTAGTAATCTCAAATTCCAAACCAGTTGGATGTTTTGGTCGCAGTTGTTGTCGGGCACGGTTGGCAGTTCTCTGAAGGTTGGATACTTTTGGCAGTTGATCTTCATCAGTTGCAAGTGCCAAGAGTGTATCAGAAACTATCTTCCCAGAGGATTTGTAGATATCTTCCTTGGCTGCTGCTTTAACCTGTGATATGGCAAGTGCTTGAAGTCGTGAACCTGGGTTGCCTCCGTGGTTGTGTTCCTTGGGGCCTCTGGTGAAGAGGTTATCTTGCTGACTGACACTGGCAAAGCACCTTTTCTTCTTTGTGCGGACGCTGCATATCCATGATACCGATACAGAAGTAATCTGCTTTTTGACATACTGGAATCCAAGGCTATCTGTGAGAAGATCCCCACCCTTTCTTGAACCTCCTTGTTGTTGTTGTTGTTGTTGTTCCCCAAGCTGCCTGGCCGAACAGCCCCAAGGCCCCGAGCAAGGCCAAGGCCATAACCGAGCGCCCCCACAGAACCCTCCCCACCGACCACAATAAAGCCTGGGTGACCGAAACCACTCCATGGCGGGGAGCTGAGGAGGGTGCGGAAATGCCCGGGAAACCAAAGCCCCACCCAGGGCCCTGTGTCCCTCAGCAATTATGAAGAGAAAGTTGAGGGGCAAGGGAAAAATGTGACGCTTTGGCTTCCAATCTTGGTAGATTGGGAGGTCAATCCACGTTAGAGACGCCGTCACTTGAGATCTAGAAAATATATAAGTAAAAGGAACAGTCAGAGTAAGCTATGGGTATGGCAGAGATTGCTCAGTTCTCACTCTGATAGACCAGCCCATCACCATTCTTGAACCTCCTTCTACTACATAGTAGGTTATTGGGGCATCTACCATGATGTGATGGGATGGAAGTGGAGTGGTTGCATTGAGGCAGTTGGACAAAATTCAAAATAAAGCTATTAGATTAATCAATAACCCTGCAATCACACAGGACCTTCCTACATTATCCATATGAAGAAACGTTGCATCCCTTGCATTATTCTACAGATATTTTCACAGCAATTGTTCCGAGGAACTTGCTTCAATTGTGCCTCCTCGCCACATCTTTCCCCGTAGAACTAGGGCAGCTGAGAGCGCCCATGAATTTACACTTTCTCCTCCACAATGCAAAACTTCTGCTTATCAGAATTAATTTATCCCCAGAGCTACTACTCTTTGGAATTCACTTCCCTCGAATTGCTTTCCACAAACTTACAATCTACAAATGTTCAAATCCAGTTGTTACAAACATTTTATGAATGGAGGATGCCTTTAGGCACATGGACCTTTTTGTTTTATCTGTGTTTTTCCTTCCTCCATTCATTGTCTCTTTAAAAAAAAAAAAAAAAAAAAAAAAAAAAAAAAAGTGGCCCGGTGGGGATTGGTTCAGAAGTGAGTGATGTCTCCTCAACTTGATTGACCTCCTCCACAGGCAAGCTGATATTGAAGAAAGGTGATATGCTTGGTGGTGTTACGTCCTCTGCAGAATCATCTGTGATTGGCATTTCAGTGTTGTCAGTTCCCATTTCCTGTTGGATGTTGACAGAACAGCTATGGCAAACCCACACAGGCAACTCCACCTCTCCCTTGTTTAGCTTCCTGTAGAATTCTCTTGTGATGCCAGAGTTACAAATTCTGTGCTGCCAAGCACTGCAGTTATCACACTGCATTGCTTCATGGCGGGATCTCACTTCTGCTGCACAGACAACACATGGGTAGGGAGTGCAATTATTCCTTGGACTTTTATTAGTCATGGTAAATGACTAACAGACCTGTGTTCTCTACACACCCAGAATGGTGACTGAGGGAACAAACTCTGTTTAACTAAAGCCAGCAGTTCTTCCTAAATTAGCTCCTAAACTACCTTTTGTGTTCATTGAACTGTATATGTTTCATGGTGTTGCTCTGAAGCCTGTGTGAGTAACCCTTTTGTTTCATTGAATTATCTGCTTCTCTGTGTTCATTGAACTGTAGGCATAATAAAGTAGGCCTATATGTTTCATGGTGTTGCTCTGAAGCCTGTGTGTGAAACCCTTTTGTTTCATTGAATTATCTGCTTCTTTTTGTTCATTATACTGTATTTGTTTTGTGTTGCTATGAAGCACTGACTTCTTAAGTCACAAGTTTCTAGCTGACTTTATTCAACTTACGTGAAATTATCTAAACAATTAGATATATATCTTATTGTTTAGATAATTTCATGCAAGTTGAATAAAAGTCAGCTAGAAACTTGTGTCAACTGGCCATAAATTAGTTGGTGCATTGAGACCAAAAGGAGCGGTACATTTCGACTGGGAGTAGTGCATTGGGACAAGATATATGGTGCATTGGGACCTGACACACGGTGCATTCAGACTAGGGGTTGGTGCATTCAGGTAATGGTGCATTCAGGCAATGGTGCATTTAGTCTATATACCGCCTAGAGTAGGGGGAAGGAAGGTAAGGGAATCAAGCGATAGAAGATTAGGGGTGGAGAAGAGAGAAAAGCAAGGTAATTATAGGGAATAGGAGTATTACTGAATAAGATGGTCACGAATTATTTTGCAATAGGCCTAGGCCTTAGGACTCTAGGAGTAGCCTAGGAGGCTAGGCCTATTTGAAAACAAATATGGAATCTATATGGGACAATATAAAGATAATAAAGATGATGTAATTAAATTCACATCGATTTTATTGTGGCCTACAGGTTTCTTAAACCATGTACAGTATTTCATTCCTACCTATGTGTCTAAATGGGCGTAAAAATGTATTACCCGGTGCTGATCCTGAAAAAAAAAAAAAAATATCCTCTAGGCCTACCTCGCAAGAGGCGGGTGGCTTTGTTTACATCCTCTGCGAAGAAGAAGAAGCGTTGGGGAAAATTTAGTTTTTGCCCCCTACTGTTTAAATATATGACTATTTCAATAAATCCTGGGGGGGGAGGTGAGGGGGGGCTTGCCCCCCCCCCCCCCCCCCCCCCCAACATATTTTGTATCCCACGGCAAACGGTTATGGCCAAATAGGCCTAGTTATTTTTCGTGAGTTAGGCCTAAGGGGCGTGTTTTTAGATTGTTGTTTAGGCCTAATGGGTATCCATTTCCCCCTATTATCACACATCAAAACACCCTTACACAACTCTAAACTAGATAAAAACAATTGAAACTAATTTTTAGCAATTTAAAGAAGGCTACATCATCTTTATATTGACCTCCATATGCTCTAAACATCATATGAAAATGTGTTTTAAGCCTCGGCAAAACCTAATAAAAATATATGGTACTAAAATGGAATTTTTTCGTAACATGGTTGTTGTTGTTCCCCAAGGGCCAAGCTGCCTGGCCGAACAGCCCCAAGGCCCTGAGCAAGGCCAAGGCCATAACCGAGCGCCCCCCAGAGAACCCTCCCTGCCGGCCACAATAAAGCCTGGGTGACTGAAGCCACTCCATGGCGGGGAGCTGAAGAGGGTGCGGAAACGCCCGGGAAACCAAAGCCCCACCCAGGGCCTTGTGCCCCTCAGCAATTATGAAGAGAAAGTTGAGGGGCAAAGGAAAAATGTGACGCTTTGGCTTCCAATCTTGGTATATTGGGAGGTCAATCCACAGAAGAGATCTAGAAAATATATAAGTAAAAGGAACAGTCAGAGTAAGCTATGGGTATGGCAGAGATCGCTCAGTTCTCACTCTGATAAACCAGCCCATCACCACATGACTAGAACCCAATCCTCTCAGCATCAGCTAGGAAAGGCCCTAGAAAGCCACCTTTGGCGGGGGGATAGCTCCCCTATTTCAACTCCTTTCGGGGTTAGGCACCTACCTATAGGCCTACCTTCCTATCCTATAGACGGCACCGATTCGTACACACGCCATTTTCACCTGTCTCCCGAGCCCGAGGTCTGTCCACCAGATATTTAGTCAACGCTACCTCCACCTGTGACCTGCCTATCTCTGTCGAAACTACAGGTGTTCATTTCCACACCTTTGCGCATCACGTCACGAGACACTACTGGGTTCCTATTGTTTTTTTTGTGAAGACGTCATTATAACGCATAGGCTACGTCACGCTCTGGTCACGCATACCCTCGGGAGCCAATTACTCAGGTGTAATATGTTGATTACGTCATTCTATCTATCTATCTATTGCCTGACGCCGTGATCCCCGAAGGGGTGGCCACGAACGAACCGCCCCCATGCACCTCTGTCCCCAGTCAGTCGACGCCCCTCCCCCCAACCAGCACCGCCTTCGTTCATGTAGTTCCTTACTCCATCCTTCCACCTCATATTCGGTCTACCTCTCCCCCTCTGTCCCTCCACCTCGCTCTCGTACACCCTCTTAGTCATTCTCTCGCTTTCCATACGTTCCATATGGCCGAACCATCTCAAGTTGTTCCTTTTCACATTTTCCAGCACATCTACCTCCACACCACACCTCCTTCATTAGTCATTGCAATCGGCTAATCACAGATACCCACCTTGATTTACCTGATAATCGCCAGTCTAGTCATGGTGGTAGACTGTAAAGGATGTTCGCCTCTGCCACACTGTTATTGTAGGCTATGGAGATCGTCAACTCTTCTAAGTATCTGGGCAGTGTGTTGAGTAAAGATGGGACTATGGATGAAGAAGTGCGGGAGAGGGTACAACAGGGGAAGAGGGTTGTAGGAACGCTGAAAGCAGTAACAAGAAATAGGGTGGTCAGTATGGAAGTGAAGAAGTCCTTGCATGACAGTGTGGTAATCCCGACACTAACTTACGGAAGCGAAGCATGGACGTTGGTTGAGAGACTCAGACCAAGAGTGAGAGCAGTGGAAATGAAGGTATATTCCTGCATAACGGTATGCATTATATCTCAAGAACTGGGCAGTGTTATAGCATATTTGTTGTTTGTACATATATATGTATTATGTATGTTGCTTTGTAGTATAGTATAAATGGAAAATATACTTGGTACTGTAAATGAATAATTAGAGGGCATCTGTGGACTCACTTTTACAATTTCCCAGCTCAGCTGGTGGACGACGAGTGGAGGTGAGTCGAGTTGTATACTGATATTCTATTGGTCAATAAACTGGGTGTGACGTCACGAGCGATGATGGCATATGAATGGTTGTTGTGGGAGTACGTCACTGTCTAGACGATGACGTCACAAATTCTCGCGACATTTTAACGGGTGTAGAAATACACGTCAGTCCATATAATGAGCCTCTTTTGTTTCTCAATCCCTCTACGACGTCACATTGATTCATTTATTATCCTTGGTGTTTATAATCTCTCGGATTCGGGCCAGTCGGCCATATTTGAAATGGTGGAACTGTTGTTCAATGAATAGTGAAGTGTTTTTGCTTTATGAAAACACCTACAACATCTTCTATTTAACGGGATTACCAACGGAGCTTCCAGCGGCATTGTGTTAATTTGGCTGCAGACCATTATTGTCCAGTACACCAAGGGTAAGGGTTTTATACCGTCGTTATTTGGGTCCAAGCCTAGGCTACGTTTACCACGGAATCTTTAATGGATATCCTCAATACACACTTATTTCCTTCACTTACCTCGTCAATAATAACCCATATACTGTAGGTGCAGAGGCCCTGAATTATATCAAAGAAAAAGTGATGTTGAAACATTATCTGCAATTTAGCCATGTTGATTAACTCTTAGCCCACTTAACCCCTTCAGACTCATATGACGCAGAGGTTGGCAGATTAGCAATAAGAAATAGAGTTCTCTCACTCTTATAATTACCTCTTGTGGCGACCGTCAATGTTTTATGAATTAAATACCAAACCAGCGGGGGGGGGGGGGGGGGGGGGGGGGGGGGGGGGGGGGGGGGGCCGGCACCCCCCACCTAATATACTAGGTTAGGTTAGGTAAGGTTGTTAGGTTACGCTAATATTACCCCTTATTTTCGTCTTTTACCCCTCAATTTCCCTGTACTTCATAGCCCTCCCCACTATCGGGGGCCGTATCTTAAGATTGTTGGATAATGGGGACAACTCTTTTTCCGGAGATTCTAATTAATGACAACCACTGTATAATGATGAAAACTAGCTAAAACCCCAAAAAACACCTCACGAAATAAAAGTTGGCCAGGTTCCTGGATATTTTCCCTAATTTGCATGAACACATTGTAATATAGAAACCTTATAAATCATATAAATAACAAATCCACAAAAATACAATCATTGAAAATAGCTGTGGTCCGTGTCCTTAATATTGATCGAAAAAACGCCCATTCTAATAAATCTCAGAGCTCTTTCGGACATAGTCACTGTTTACAAACGCCTTCTTTATGCAGTATAATCAATATTTACCCCCTGCTGGCAACATAGATGACGATTTCAATAATTCATGGGGGGGGTGAGGGGGGCAAAGCCCCCCCTCAACCCATCGTGTATCCAACATTGGCATTATAACTAAGACCATGAATAGGGCCTACACTCATTTCTCAAAATCTGGAGGAAAAAACATAAAAAATAAGGGTGCGAGCCTAGCCTATTCCCTATAATTACCAATATATCACTTCATCTTGGGACGATACCGCTCTCGCAGATTAACCTTACCATTCACGAGGCAAATATGGGAGTGGGGGATACTAATTAGTATTGATAAATAGAAACGGTTTGAATATCAAGACGCAAATTACACAGTGCACTAATGACATTATAATACACGTTGTGTGAAACATATACACCGCTGATGTTAAATTAAGCGGGTGCAAAAATAAGCGGGTGTAATGACGACATGTTGGCCGAGGCCTGGAATGACGTCATCGCTGAGGCCTGCCTTGGCTGATGATGTCACGATAATCAACAACCAATCACAAGCAAGGATACACAACGTCTTGGCTTGGTTAATCAAGATGGCTATATTCTAGTTAATCGGCGTGTTTCAACCCCTCTCTTTCCCTGATATATTTCATACCCTCCCCAGCTATCGGGGTTTAGTATTGTTGAGGTAAGTGAAGAAAATAACTAAGAGATATGAGGATATAAATAAGGATCCTTAGTTAATGGGCAAACAAAATACGGTGACTACCGCTACATAGGATCTTACCGAAATGAATTACTTAAGAAGTGCGTGCGGAGTTACATGGAGGGATAGACAGACTAATGAGGAAGTAAGAAGGAGGTGTGGTGTGGAGGTAGATGTGCTGGAAAATGTGAAAAGGAACAACTTGAGATGGTTCGGCCATATGGAACGTATGGAAAGCGAGAGAATGGCTAAGAGGGTGTACGAGAGCGAGGTGGAGGGACACAGAGGGAGAGGTAGACCGAATGAGAGGTGGAAGGATGGAGTGAGGAAGTACATGAACGAAGGCGGTGCTGGTTGGGGGGAGGGGCGTCGACTGACTGGGGACAGAGGTGCATGGGGGTGGTTCGTTCGTGGCCACTCCTTCGGGGATCACAGCGTCAGGCAATATATAGAATAGATAGATATATGTTGCCAGCAGGGGGCTAGTAACAGCTGGCCGTAACCTCGACCGTCCTGTGTAAACAAACCGACGATCCGAAGCGACGACGGCCTCCCGATTTTTGGCACAAACGCGCAGTTTTATTCTCGTTGAAAACCACATTTAAAAAGTTATTATATCGTTTTCAATACTATTACCGGACCAGAAAAAGGTGTAGTTTTGTGTTGGATGCGTGGAAACCGAAAAACAATATGTATTAAATCGTTGGTGGTAACTGTCAAATAGGTGTCCAGAGACTAAAATCGTACATTACATTATATATTATATATATGTAAATAAATAAATACAGTATATATATACTGTACTGTACTGGTATATATATATACTGTACCGTATATACCGGTATATATATATATATATATATACCCGGTATATATATATATATACCAGTATATATTATTATGTTCTCTCCACTAACCAGCTTTACTCCTAAACTCGATTAATGAAATTAGCAAACACATGTGGCAGTCCGGGGATTCGAACCTAGGATGCTCACACCGAAAATAAACACACTTATGCATTGCACCACGAAGACAAATATATGATAATTATAGGGAATAGGCTCGCAGCCTTATTATACATAATTTGTTAGGGACAATGTAGGTCTATGGAATCCTTATACTGTACTCGGGTATAATCTACTGTGGGAGAATAATTTTGATCACATTTATAAAACCTGATATTAGGCTAGGCCTAATAGAAAAAAACGCCCATTCTAATCAATCTCAGAGCTCTTTCGAACATCCCCACTGTTTACAAACGCCTTCTTTATGCAGTATAATCTATATTTACCCCCTGCTGGCAAAATAGATGTCGATTTCAATAATTCATGGGGGGGGGGGGGGGGGGGGCATTTAGCATTGTGTATGCCACATTGGAATTATAACTAAGACCATGAAAACACTCATTTTCAAAATCTGGAGGAAAAAAACATTAAAAATAAGGGTGCGAGCCTATTCCCTATAATTACCCAAATGATGAGCTGAGGAGACGTTTAGTTATAAAGAGTATTAGCGAGGTGATGTGTACAAGTAGACTGGGAGGGTATGGACATGTGGAGAGAATGGATGAAAAAAATTGGGTGAAAAAATGCAGGTCTGTGATCGTGGAGGGAGCTGCACCAAGGGGTGGACCGAGGAAGACCTGGGATCGGACTATACGTGCCGATCTCAAATCCAAAAACTTGACAAGTGAAATCAGCTCTTAACAGGCCAACAGGGTTGCCTGGAATGCCGCCATTAGGACAAGAGACTGAAACTGCACGTATGTGTGGAGCACTCAGTCTTAAAATTTTATGTATGTACTGTATGTGCAGTATGTATATGGGGTCTTCGGCATACATCCATATAAGGTCCACCACCTTTTTAACGTTCTGTAATAATGAACTATTTGTTTCAATGGAGGAGATTCATTCGTGGCCAACCCCTTGGGGATCAAGGCATCTAGCAATAAGTAGAAAGATAGTCATAATGAATCCACTTAACCAATGGAAAGAAACTTTGAATGAGGATGCCTATACTATCTACTGTACAGTACAACTGTACATTATAGCCTATTGATTTTTTCTGTATGTAACTGTTTTTTTATTTTACATATAAAATACTGTATCGGTAACTAGCTAATAATACTTTCATTATTTCAGTAGATAGAACACAATGGGTCATCGACTGCGCTGCTTCTTTGATGTTGAGGTTGATGGCATCCCCTCTGGCCGTATCGTCTTCGAGCTGTTCAGCGATGTCTGTCCTAAGACCTGTGAAAACTTCAGGGCTCTCTGTACCGGTCAGTGTCTTAGACATACACAGCCAATCATCTCTTTTGGACCACAGGGATCCAGAAACCCAAGCTTTCCAGACTAGGTATCCAGTCTGGACTTTACCTCACTTTTTCAAAAGTAGCCTGAAAACTGAAGTACAAGTCCAAGATAATGATAATTTAGTAGCAGTCTCTACGTTTCCAACGTAGGGCTTAAGATCTCAGCCGCTACCACAGCGGGCCGATTTATCAGTACTCACGCGAAGTACCTAATAATCTCTGGAGTTGCACCTCAATTCACTACTGTAATGCGTGTTCTTCAGAGCTTTCTCAGTGTATACCTCCTCCCTTATGGAGAGCTGGGGCACCTTACTTTCAACACATTCCCACCCCTATTGTGTCCAACTCTTTAACCCAAGATTGAACCAAGTTTCCCAGTCTTTCTTCTACTCAACAAGTAAGCTCTGGAACTCTCTCCCTCAATCTGCCTTTCCCTCATCCTCTGACTTAAACTATTTTAAGCTCTGTGTGCCCAGACATTTTGACTCTAACATACCTTGATTTTGGACCTCTGTTGCTCTTTTAACTTTGGGGGGGGGGACACTTGTTACAGGCAGCTTTGCCTTTTATCTCCTTTATACACAGAAAATAAAAATAGATATTCATATCCCTTTCTTATGAGATAAATTGGTAAGATCCTGTGTAGCGGGAGGAACCGTGTTTCAGATGCCGATTTACTAAGAAACATTGAACAGTCTTGCTAAGGCAGCCTCCCAGAAGCTGGGTGTGCTCAACCGCCTTAGGGGGTTCTTTTCCCCTGCACAGCTTCTTGCTCTGTACAGGGGCATAGTGCGCCCTTGTATTGAGTATTGTTCACATGTGTGGGGAGGTACCTCTCACACCGCTCTCCTAGACAAAGTTGAAAGGAAGGCCTTTCGTATCATTAACTCCCGTCCACTCACCAACTCTCTGCAATCTCTCTCTCTCCGCCGCAATGTTGCATCTCTCTCGCTATTCTATCGCTACTATAATAATCAGTGTTCCTCAGAGCTATCCCAGTGCATACCACCTCCTTTACGTAGGGCACGTGGTACCCGTCTTGCAACTCAATCCCACCCCTACTCTGTGCAACTCTCCAACCCAAGAGTGAAACGTTACTCTCAAACTTTCTTCTACTCAACAGCTGAGCTCTGGAACTCTCTCCCAGAATCAGTCTTTCCCTCTTCCTATGACTTAAATTGCTTCAAACTCCGTGTGTCCAGGCATTTTGGCTCGAACGTCCCTTGATTTTGGCCCTGTTACTCTTTCAACTATGGGGGAGGCACTCGCTATAGGCAGTTATGCCTTTTGCCTCTCTCAATCACATAGCATTTTTTTTTTTTTTTTTTTTTTTTAACCTAACCTAACCTAACCTAGTATATTAGTGGACTATTTATTAATGTAAAATGAACAAATATATTGTAGCATTACCAAATTATTGAGATATATGTACAGGTCCACCCGCTACACAGGATTATACCGATAAATTTAATGATATTCTATATACTCGGGCCCAATCCCCATTTTTTTTTTTTTTTTTTTTTTTTTTTTTTTAAACCTGGATAATTTAATGTCTTATATAACATACTGCATACCCATACACAGGAGAGGCGGGCGTTGGCAAGACGACTGCGAAGCCTCTCCACTACCAGGGCACCAAGTTCCATCGAGTCATCAAGGACTTCATGATCCAGGCGGGGGACTTCTCTGCAGGGAACGGCACTGGAGGAGAGAGCATCTATGGGGGACAGTTTGAAGGTACAGTCACTAACAGGAATACCCCAGTCCCTCTCTTTCTGTGCCTTCTGTGTGGCAATAAAAGTGACATGATTGACAGTTTGTAGGTTAATTCACCTACGTGTGCTTTTCCTTCCATGATTTTATGTGTGAAAGTAAAAATATTAGGAGTGACTGTGGAGGGCAGTTTGCTTGGTGACCCTGCAGAGTTTTGTTTGCTGTACTATACTGGTTTTGATAAATGAAATTAAGTAATTGAGAAGGATAGTACAGTAGTTGGATAGGTAACTTCCTAGCTTTGACTTTGTTGTTACCCGCTGCCCCCTCTACTACCACCGCACTGGGGGGGTAAAGGAGAACAGCACCTCTCCCCACAAGCAGCCTCCCCTAGTATTTTCTTGGCCCCCTCTGGCCCTACGGATATGAAACAGATCAATTCCCCAGATGCCAACATTAGGCAACAAAGTGAATGAGTTTAAAAAGAATATTGGCAGTTAGTGACCTTTCGCTTTGTCTTTCACAGATGAGAACTTTGACCTCCACCATGAAGAACCATTTTTGCTGTCCATGGCTAACCGAGGCAAAGACACCAATGGCTCCCAGTTCTTCATGTGAGTAAAGTAGTAGAGAAGGTAGAGTTATTTTCTGTTGTAACCAAGGACTAATTGAAAATATTAATCCTTGATATTACAGCATAAACAATAAATTTAATGACCATATGCTGGCCATTTTCACAATTATAGTTGACTTGAAATGGTATAATTGCATTCCGTTCTTAATATGTCATTCGAACTAGGAAAAAGTGCCAATTTCCACAAGAGCATGTTTGGCAGCTTTGTAGTTTGTTCTTTCAGTTAAGTTCATTGGGAGACCTGCAGAGGGCTTTTCCTAGGCAACATGATGTATAGTTGCCAAGATATGAACCTGGGTACAAACTATGCAGAGGCTGTGTGATTTATTGCCCTCACAGGTTTATGTATAATTGAAGGTGAATTTATGCATTTAGCAAGTTGCAATAATGAAATTAGAAGTGGGTAAAATAATTTGTTTGCATCAATTATATGCATTTGCCTGGTTTGGTGTTTAAATATATTCAGCCCTTCACATTTGTCCCAGGTTCTTATCTTGGTACCTGTGTATGGATTTATGGGAAAGTATTAGGATAGGATAATGTTACTACAGGTGATGCACTGTTGCCCACATGAATTCTATACACTGTTATGTTATGTATGGAAGAAAAATAAGTATGATTGAATTTGAAGTACATTCAGCTGTATAATGCATTAACCCTCTCACGACCATATGACGCAGAGGTTGCCAGATTAGCAATAAGAAAGAGTTCTCTCACTCTTATAATTACCTCTCCAAAATTAGTTTTCTGCCCACAGCTAACTCAAAGACAACTGCAGAGGTTAAAGTAACTAAACTAAAGGTTTCTAAATACCCCTGATGGTAACAAAGGATTTAAAGTATCCCTAATAGGCTCAAAATTGCGTCAAGAACGTGAGAGGGTTAATTAAAAATTCACACACAGGTGGAATCCTGCGAAGCAATGATGATCCTTTGTGTCTTTAGGAGCCGTCTAGCAGTCTTGTTTCTTTGATCGGTCCTTTACTTACGTGGCTCCTAGGTTGTATAGCAAATTGCCGAAATCATTGAGACAGTTGATTTCCGTTGAATCTTTAAAGGGACAGCTTAAGACCTTTTTCTTCCTGAAAATGTATGACTTTGCAAGTGGCAATAGTGACAAATTATTATAGGCTTTAGCTGCTGCCATTTCCATGGTTGCAGTTTATGTATATACAGTATGTACAACGCCACGTTTCTCGTAATTGTGGTGTAATGCATTCTAAGCGCTAGCGAATTCCTCCGTAGGAACTGGCGCTTTCGAGAAACAAAAGACGTGATTATTATTATTATGAGTACAATATTAGTAATACAGTTGGATGTGATGGAGATGAGCTGCTCGAGACATTGATGAATGAAGAGGTACGTAGGAGAGTGGGACAACAGGAACCCTTATCGGCCAGAGTGGACAGGAGGGTTCTGTGCTGGTATGGACATAATGACCGAATGGGAGATGAATGGCTTACAAAGAGAGTATATTAGTCAGAAACAAGGGGAGGTAGAGGTAGAGGAAGACCTCGGATGAGATGCAGAGATGGTGTAGTACAAGCGTTGGAAGATGGAGAGATGACTGAAGAAGTGGTAATGAATAGGAATGAATGGAGAATGCTCGTGAATAGATCGGTGATAACGCGGTCGTAGGGAGAGGTGGTCGGGCTCCAGTTGAACGAGTATATACATACAGTACATACATTAGATTAGTATTATTACCTGTATTATTATTATAATCAATTACAAATTTATAGCAAATTCGTTAATCGTATTATTTTTCTTCCATACATAAAATCATGGAGTGGATACAAATTCACATGGCCAACTGTGCCTGTATAGAACCACCTATAATAATCTGCAGACACCATACCACAACAATTTTATAGCTGGTCTTGCATTGATATAGCCACTCTCCATTTTTGTCAGTGGTGTCAAGCTGTTTCTGTGATCTCTACACCACACAAAATTCGCAGGATTGGAGACCATTTGTCAGCATACTTATACAGTAGTCGAAATAGCACTACTCTTTAATTAATTTTATTTAGTACAGTATATTTATTTACTTAACCCAGGGACTGCGAAGTTCGTTCCAGAAGCACGGTATTTAAACGTGTAAAAACAACCCTTCAAATACTGTGCCAGTACTGGGAAATGTCTCAAAATTGGGTGACACATAGGAAGTACTGGCATCTCTCCATACCACATCCTCAACTTCTCCACCCCTTTATACCTCACCCCACCACCCTCCCTCAACTTGACCTTTTATTTTGCACAGTTTCTAGCAGTTCATAGGTTAAGAGTTGTTAATAAACTAAAATAAAAAATAAAATTATAATAGGCTATATAGTCTAGGCTAATTTTTTGGTAGGCCTGTTTTTGTTTTTCCTTTACTAACTGCTACAAATTGATATTGCAGGTACGGTACTGTATGAGTGTAATCATTATCAGTGTGCTCCTATGGTCATTTCTGTCAAGTGGTGGCATATTAACCCTTTCAGTACAACCATATATTCTGGCTAACAGATGATTTTATACAGTTTATAAAGGTCCTATTTGATTCAGATAATTAATTAACCCGAGGAACGGGAAATTGATATACATTAAAATGTAAAACTTGCAAACTAAACAAACCAAAATTGGGACAAGGACAATATAAAGTCAAATTAAATTATCAAAATAAATTATTAATAATAATTAAATTATTATTTGAAAAGTGTCCAAAACGGCCCTTCGATTCTGACAGAATTTGTTATACAGTATATACAATATAGGCCTAAAGTATTATTTCTTCTCCATGTGCGTTTATTTTACTTATATGATGAACATATGCACCTTGAAGAGCGATTAAAGTACTGTACTGGGAACAGCAATTGAATAGTAAAAAAACTTATAATTTCGCTGCACGCTCATATTCTGAGGCGGCCGGCCAAGAGATATACACCCTCCCTCTCCAACGTCTAGCGACCAACTGAGCTCTCTGGAAGAGACCTCACACTGCTATAGGGTCTCTAAGTGACTCGCCCGTATCTTCAAGACCGCGTGAGAATAATTTGCGCGGAAAATTACCGATAAATTAGGGAAATAAGAGGAAAAATAGCCAATAATTGAGGAGGGGAAGGGGAGGTTGGGACACATGTGGATGAGTGTTAGGAGGCACTAGAGAGGATTTATCTCGACTGATCACGTATTCCTTTGTTTTGAGAGCCCCTGGGGCATTTTGTAAGCTTCCTTGAAGCCTATCGCATTCGCTATAGTGACCATTCAAGGGGGGCTTATCGCGTTTCTCGGGTTAAGATAGTATTTACCCCTTTGAGTCCTGAAATTAGATAAGCTTAAGAAGATTGTCTAAATTAGATAAGCTTAAGAAGATTGTCTAAAAAATTATACGATATTGTGTTGAAAGGGTTAAACAGATCAAAAAATTCCTTACGGATAAGTACTGGTAACAGATCCTTAAAAATTTACTGTAATATGCTATTATTATTTTACTAGATATCTGCATATTATAATATACTGTATATAGTTGTAAAACAAATAATTTAGTATTTTTATTCTCTATGCTTATATATTTGTTTTCAGATAAGGAAATATTCGGTAAAATATTTGACTACCGGTATATAGTCTTATATGAAAATATTCAGATAAAAATTATAGTTTTACATTATAATATTTTGCCATTGTAAATTATATTGTAGTTAATATAAATTGGTATAATTACTAACAAAGAGAAGACTTCTATTATTTTGATATTACTGTAGTATAATTTTAATGACAAAATGAAGTAAGAGTAAGGCTAGGTTATCTATGTTGCTTCTCTGGATGTTTGACTCATTTTAACGAGAGAAAGATAGCGGAGAGGTTGATGTTATATACTAGTTAGTAACACATTGTCCTTCCACACTCAGCTAGCAAGAGCGTCACCCCGGGCGTTGGGCTGTGATTGGCCCCCTTGCCCTTGTCTGTGTGTCAGACATTACATTCTTCGTTATTCTCCCGTAATGATCGTTTTGTCCTCCTTGTAGAACAACCCAGCCTTCAACGCACCTTGATGGGTAAGTCATGTACTGTATGTATGTATGTATGTAGGCTATGTATATACTCAGGAACATACCCCATAGCTGGGGGTGACCGACACGAGACAGAGCCCGGACAGAAACAACATTTAAATTCCTATCCTTAGGGTCTGGGACCACTTTTGTGTTCCCTCGCCCCTTTCTCTGTCTCATTGTTAAAAAGTTAAAAGAACTCAATTTACATTATGTTTACTAATAATGTAGATCCTGCATGATTATACCTATACTGTATTTTATGTATACAGTATACAGTACTGTACTCTCTTTGAAGTATAGTTAAATCTTGGAAATTCAGAAACACAAGCCTTCCAGACTAGGTATCTGGTCTGGACTTTGCATCTCTCTTTTGGACTAAGTCAGAAAAACCAGGGTAAAAGTCTAAAAGATCAAAATAAATACCTGAACAATTGTATTCAATCTGGACATTGATATCTACCTGAAAGACCATAGTAAATGTCTGTACACCTGACATCCAGTTCATTCTATCACCCCGGCCTTTTGGTCTATCAATTATTATGTTCTCTCCACCAACCAACCCCACTCCTAAACTCGATTAATGAAATTAACAAACATGTGAGAACCTGAAAGACTAGGGTGTTAAACAGTTTTATAATTTATTTACTTTCGGACATGTTCTGACACTAATTATTTCGAAAGAGAGAGGTTTTAGTATATTCGTAATATCATCAACCCACCAATTAACTTACAAATAAACCTAATTAATGAAATTAATGAATACATGTAATAACCCCAGGATTCAAACTTAGGATACTCATATCGAAATCCAGCGCACTAAAGATTAAGCTATGATTGTGAAATTGCAAGATCTACTTTATATAGGCTACAGTCTAACAGTTTTAATTTGATAATATATTTGGATAGAAAAGTTAAATATTTCAGAAGTTTTATATTTTTTATTTATTTATTTTATTGTTTATTTCATGACAAATGTCCACTATAGTCCCTGTAGCAAGGGCATGCCCTAGCCCTGTCAATCAATGGTGTTAACCCATCCAATCCCAGCGATGGCTACCAGCCGTCAGTAGATAAGTCACTCCCCAGTCCCAGCGACGGCTAGGAGCCGTCAGTAATATACTTTCCTTGTAACTGCCTGTATAAGGCTGTGCCTGGTACCACGACCGTTTGAGCACTGCTCTCGATATGGCTTATATCCAACCCTCTGTAGGCTGAGAGAGCAGTCTTCCTTCATCTCTTGAGGTGGAAGGTTGTTCTATCTTGCCATTTTGGCCACATTGCTGGGGGGTGGACTTTTATTAATGTATTCTACGGTTTTGTAGGGGTTAAAAACTGCATCATAAATAAAGTATTGTTCATTGTACTGTACAACAGTAGAATGACTGTAACCACACTCTCTGTGGATGAAACGGTCTGTAACTTTTTATGTATATACAATATGTATCATTGCATTGTTATAGGCTGATATGACTATAGGTAGCGCCAATGATCTGGATCCCATAACTTTTTATAACTCGACATGAATGACATTTCTATCATTGGGAAGAGTCCCACCAGGAAATAGGTGTGGAAATGTACAGCCAGTTCATTCAAGGTCCTATTGAGTTACGATAAGGTCAGGGATTGAGATAATTGTCAAGTTCGTTGGCGCTACCTATAGTACTGGTTAAGTTATTAATTGGTGTAAAATGTCTTATAATTTTAGGGGTTATTGGTGTTAAGAACGTTGTTAAAAATAATAATAATATATTTTTGTTCTGTGGTTGCGCAGGAAGCATGTGGTGTTTGGTCGAGTGGTGTCTGGTCAAGAGGTGGTGGTGGCGTTAGAGGACCTGCCTATAGACAACCGTAGTCGACCCCTCCAGTCTGCCGTTATCTCCAACTGTGGTCAACTCATTCTACAACGCTCCATGCGAGCTAAAGGTACCCTACACCCTCTTTTATATTACCATTCATTGACACCAATAATGTTATTACCACTTTCCATCATATATTTTTTGTTAATTTCAAGTTCCTCCAGCTTTTGAAGGAACTCTTTTCATCTATTATTATTATTATTTTTTTTTGTTTTTTTTTTGTTTTTTTTTTTTTTTTTTTATGTGAGGGAGACAAAAGGCAGAACTGCCTGTGACGAATGCCTCCCCCAGAGTTGAACAAGTGACAGGGCCAAGATCAAGGGACATTCGAGCCAAAATGCCTGGATACACAGAGTTAGAAGCAATTTAAGTCATAGGATGAGAGAAAGACTGATTCTGGGAGAGAGTTCCAGAGCTCAGCTGTTGAATAGAAGTTACACACTTGGGTTGGTGAGTTGCACAGAGTAGGGGTGGGATTGTGTTGCAAGACAGTTGCTACGTTCTCTACGAAGAGGGGGTGGTATACACAGAGAGAGCTCTGAGGAACACTGATTATTGTAATACTGTACCGGTAGAATAGTGAGAGAGATGCAACATTGTGGCAAAGAGAGAGAGACTGCAGAGAATTGGTGAGTGGACAGGAGTTAATGAGACGGAAAGCTTTCTTTTCTACTTTGTCTAGAAGTGCTGTGTGAGAGGATCCTACCCACACGTGTGAAAAATACTCAATACATGACGCACTGTGCCCCTGTACAGAACAAGAAGCTGCGTAGGGGTAAAGAACCCCCGGAGGCAGTTGAGCACACCAAGCTTCTGGGAGGCTGTTTTAGCAAGAGCGGTAATATGATCTTTTCAAGAGAGATCAGAAGAAAAAGAGACACTGAGAATATTAACCCTCTCACGTTCTTGACGCAATTTTGAGCCTATTAGGGATACTTTAAATCCTTTGTTACCATCAGGGGTATTTAGAAACCTTTAGTTTAGTTACTTTAACCTCTGCAGTTGTCTTTGAGTTAGCTGTGGGCAGAAAACTAATTTTGGAGAGGTAATTATAAGAGTGAGAGAACTCTATTTCATATTGCTAATCTGGCAACCTCTGCATCATATGGTCGTGAGAGGGTTAAGAGAAGATGAAGGGTTAATTTGCAGTTCCTGCTGTGAATGATGTTGTGAAAGGCTATTTGAATAGTGTAATGTAGAGTCTTCAGCATATGAGTGAATGGGGCTGAAGGTGCAGTTGAGAAGGTCGTTATTGAATTCAAATGTAAAACTTGCAAACAGTCAAACCAAAACTGGGACAAAGACAATATAAAGTCAAAACAACATATCAAAATCGCTATGTGGAAACAACGCTTACTAAAATAAAATTTATGAAATGAAAGAACACAATCCACCACATAGGGTGTACATTACTACATGAGCAAGTTAATCTGGTTCCCAAGCAAACTAATTGCACACATAACAACGCACTATCGTCCGTTGGAGATAGGACAGAACCCTGAGGAACACCGGAGTTGATAGGTTGAGGAAGTGAACGGTGGCCGTCCACAATCGCAGCTATGGAACGGCCGGAAAGGACGTTAGAGATAAAGGCACAGATAGAGGGATTGAAACCGAAGGAGGGTAGTATGAAAATGAGGGATTTGTGCCAGATTGTATCGAAGGCTTTCGATATGTCTAGCGCAATAGAAAAGTCTCACCGAAGTCCTGAATGGAGGATGACCAAGAGTTAGGAAGATAAGAAAGAAGATCACCAGTAGGGCGGCCCTTAACTCCTTAAAAGCTGGCATGCTTGTTGACATGACCATGCTGCTGGGCGGGTATATTTACCGAAAACGAGCTTCATTCCATGCTCTTTTTCGTGCATAAACAAGAGCCAGAGTGTAATACAATTATATATCCATCAAAGGTCAATAATGGAGCTTTCCATTGACACCTGAATCATCCTTGTACGGCCACGGGTTGTCTTGCAGTGATCGTGTAACCAGAGGTGAAAATACCCTAAAATAAGGTAATTTCTGCGTTTTTTCCCCTGTCTCACGAGGTATGGCGGTGGAAATGAGGCATACTACGTGTCAGAGACGGCCCAGTGGTGGTGCTGAGTGGTCGAAGCCCAGCTATCGTCCTCCTGACGCGGGGACCCTCTCTCAGAGCTCATAACGTCCTCAAAATGGCACCCGTCATATGAAGGGCACCGCAGGGGTAGCCAATATTCTCTCTCCCGTCATATGACGGTCACCGTCGGTTGAGGGTTAAGGAGCCATACTGGCGGTCTGAGAGTAGGTTATGGGAAGATAAATGCTTAAGAAATTTTGAAGTATTAATAGTTTCAAAAACTTTGTAGATGCAAGAAATGAGAGCAATTGGACAATAGTTAGAGGGTTGAGAGTGGTCACCCCTCTTTGGGACAGGTTGAATAAGAGCGAACTTCCAGCAAGAAGGGAAGACGTTAGAGGAGAGACAGAGACGGAAGAGTTTGCCTAGGCAGGGAGTCAGCACGGAAACACAGTTTTTGAGTACAACAGGAGGAATACCATTCGGTCCGTATACAGTAGGGTCCCGCATAAAACGTGTTCACATAAAACGAGCGACCTAAAATATTAATATTTAATTTTCGAGCAGAACGAATGTGATCACATAAAATGAGTCCGCCGCCAAAGTGGGGCAAATCCGAGGAATTTTCATATAGAGCGTCGAAATATCGTACAAAACGTACGAAATATCGTACGCTCCTGACGGAAATTTACGCTTCCAGTGAACATTGACGATATTGGGCCACCAAAATGTTGTGTTCACATAAAACGAAATCGCATAGAACGGCCTCGTTTATCGACCAATTTCTCGTTTTATGTGAGACCCTACTGTACCTTCTTATTATTAAGCCCAGAGAGGGTGGAAAGTACATCCTTAGAAGAGATGTTTGGCATAAGTAGGAGAGAGGGGGGTGGAGAGGGAGGAATAGCACTGGAATCATACAAAGTGGAGTTTTTAGCAAAAGTGTTAGCGAAATGACGGTAGTGCCGTCAGAGTGGAAAACAGGAGGGAAAGAAGAAGAAGAAATGTTTTTGGAGAGGTTTTTGGCTAGATACCAGAAGACTTGGGAAGAGCTAGAGCTGGATAGTTCAGTGCCTTTTTTATTTATGAAAGAGTGTTTGGCGAGTCGAAGAAGAGATTTGGATTGATGCCGGGCAGAAACAGGAAGAATGAGATTCATTAGTTTGAAGGTGTCGGTACCGTTTGAATACTTCCTCCTTATTGCGGACAGCAGTAGAACAAGCGTGAGTAAATCAAGATTTTTTTTGCATTAGTCTGAGAGAAAGAAAATGGAATGTATGACTCCATGCCCGATAGGATTACCTCGGTAATGCGTTCAGCACTCTGCGAGGGTCCCCGGCCACGGAAGCAAAAATAATTCCATGGGAAATCAAAATAGTACTGCCGGAGAGCCTCCCAGTCGGCAGAGCCAAAGTGCCACAAGTGCCGCCGGCTGGGAGGATCAGGTGGCCGTCCTGGATATATAGGAAAGGTGACAGAAATAAGTTTATGGTCGGAGGAGCCCAAAGGAGAGAAAAGATCGACAGTATATGAAGAAGGGTTAGAAGTTAGAAAAAAGTCAAGAATGTTGGGCCGTTCTCCGAAGCGATCCGGGATAAGGGTGGGTTGCTGAACCAGCTGCTCTAGGTCATTTAGGATAGAAAAGACATAGGCTTGTTCACCAGGTTGGTCAGTAATATGGGAGGACAGTCATTGGCGGTGGTGAACGTTGAAATCTCCTAGGACGGAGATTTCTGAGAAAGTAGAAATTAATAGAATGTGTTTCGCTTTCGAGTTTAGATAGTCAAAACATTTGGGAAAGGCAGTAGAGTTAGGGGAAAGATAGACAGCACAGAAATATTTAGTATGAGAATGACAGGATAGTTTGAGCCATAAAGTTGAGAATTGAGAGGAGTCAAAGTCGGGAACACGAGAGCAAGTGAGTTTGTTGTGCACGTATGCACAAGATCCGCCTTTGGCTTTGAAACTAGGATAGAGAAAGTACGTATATATGTATTTACTAATACTGTTCTTAACACCAATAATTCCCAATTAAGTTAATGATTCCTCGGCGATCTAGATGTGTGTGATGTTTTTTGTTATTGTTGGATTGTCCCTATTCGGGCTCTGTTCTCGAGTCAGCCACCCCCAGCTGTCAGATTTGTGCCTGAGTATATACATGCATACATACAAAATAATCCTCCAGGGATTCAAAGCCAGGACACCAGATGCAGAACTTACACACTTTAACCCGCTGAGTGCCAGGTCCGTAATCTTTCAGATAATGATATTTTCAATAATAATAAATGCGTGTGTGAAAGAGTCATGGATATGCCAGCTAGCAGACGTGATGCACTAGCAAAGTTCATTTATAGTCCGATATGTCACATATTAACAGGTGATGTAGAACTAGTTAAACATTTTGCAAACGACAAATTAGCGGAGCTATGTCGTAAAGGGTTTAAATTTAGAATAGGGAGTAATAAAGTAACATGGGACATAATTTTAAAAGATATTGTTTTTTCAGTCAATAAATTAAAAGATAAATTGTTAAAAATTGCGTGCTGCGATGCGAGAGAACTAGAAGCATGGTCTAAATTATTAATTAAGTTAATTAGAAATAACATTTTCTCGCTTAAAAATGAATTTAATCTTTCAGATTTTATAGACTATAATTATAATAAGCTTAACCCTCCAGCCCCGGCTATGTATTATATATATATTCCTCGAAACCCGGGTGTTTTGGCCGAAAAACGTCTAGGCTAGGCTACCGTATATTCGTTAATCAGACTGCTTCCCGCATTCCCGCGCATCCCCAAGCGTAGCTGTGTTATTTACCTGTAGAATGGCATTAAGTAGAGCTCTCTAAGTCAACTGGTTGAGCTGTGATGATGATTTCATTGGAGATAACTTTATGGCCAAAACAGCCACTTTACACCACTTTTCGATACTTAACAACAACATACAGGCACACACGAACAAGCGACGCTCTCCTTCTTGTGGCCGGAGATGCGGGGCGACGGTCCAGCCGGCTGTTGTTTACATGCGTCGGACCGACGCCTCGCACACGAAGCTCACAGGCTTTCAACCACTGGGCGTTCAAGAGACCATCCGGGTACCTGTTATATGCTTTTTTATGGGCGTTCAAGAGCCCTTCCGTGGTGAGAGGGTTAAAGCTGATTTAATAAATTTACATAAACATTTTGTAATCACTACAGTAGATAAAGCCAGCAATAATTATTGCTTCACATGTAAGAAATTTTATCTTTAAAACATGAAAAAAGAATTAGGTATTAAGGGTAACATATTACGTAAAAATATTTGCGGTAATTCTGTTTATGAAATTCAAAATAATCTGAATATTGATAACTTAATCGATGAACATACCAAGAAAAATATAACATTTGATATTAAACTTTCTGATAAGAACAAGTGCATTGCAAAATTATACATGTTACCTAAATTTCATAAAAGACCTTATAAATATCGCTTTATTGCCGGAGCAAAATTTGCTACCACTAAAACTCTATCAGAACAAGTCGTAAATTGCTTAAAATACATTAAAAGTACTCATAAAAGATATTGTAATACAGTAAACTTCCGTTAATCCGAAGGGCAGCGGACCGGCCCTCGTTCGGATTAGTGGATTTTTCGGATTATCGGACGTTACCCCCCCCCCCCGACTTTTTTTTGAAGACCCAAACCAAGACACAAACACAGGATAATAATGATAATAATGACTAATCATGACTAACTCACCTTATATGAAGAGAAGAGATGTGTAGCATTGAAGATAAGCCCCCAGCACCAGCCCCAACCCAGCCACTAGCCCCCTAGCCCCATATTAGTAACTTATAATCACTGCTCTGTACTGTAAGTGTACTTTAATGTAAAATTAACTTAAAAAGACTTATTTTTTTTTTTGTATTTTGCTGGTTTTATATTTTTTTGGGGGTCCTTAAATCTACTACACTTCACTGATTATTACTCCACAGCCATATCCTCCAAGCCTTCAATATCTGAAGGGGGAGCTAGGGCTAGGGCTACCTCAGGAGTGGCTAGGCTGGCAGGAGCTACCACAGGGGCGGCTGGGGCTACCACAGGGGCGGCTGGGGCTACCTCAGGAGTGGCTAGGCTGGCAGGAGCTACCACAGGGGCGGCTGGGGCTACCTCAGGAGTGGCCTTCACAGGGGATGCTAGGTCCTCCCAGCCTTCAAAATCAGCAGGAGGCATAGGTTCTGGTGTGGTAAGAGGTTCAGGTGAGCTGGTACGCGAGTCGTCTGTGAGAGGCATTGTTGCAGGTCTAGGGTTATCTGGTTCATCTGATCGGCGGCCCCGTTGGTGCATGTTTTTTCATCAGGTCCCTGATGTCTGCCTGCTTGACTGCCCTGCCCCTTTTCTCATAGAACTCATTACGGAGGATGTGGAAATCGATTGTTTCACTTGCATTATATTGGCTAGACTGTTCCACAAATTTGACCATACCATCGAAATAGGTAGAAGCTTCCTTCCAGGTTACTTTGCCATCGTCATCTGCCTCTTCCTCTTCCTCAGACGAGTGCTCCTCAACATATTCTGGCTCCACAACACTCCGGATAATTTCTGTGTCTGTCACCTCTTCCTCGCCCTGCAGGTCACCATCCACATCAACCCACTCCTCAATATCCTCTTCAGTCATCCTCTTGGGGTCGTTGACCGGCACGGTATCCATCAGGCCTCGGATTTCGTTGATTGCCTCCCTGCGACGCCCAAGAAAGCCTTCGAAATCGTGCTCATCTTCTTCAACCTCTTCAGGGTCATCAACCTGGGCATACAGCTTGTTCCAACATTTCTTGAGGGTTACCTCTGAAACATCCTTCCAGGCTAGGGCAGCATCATATATGGCATCCTTGATGGAAAAACTTGACTGGAAAGTTTTTACTGATGCATCAGAGTTAATCAGCTTGCGGGCAAATGAGGACTTGTAGCTCTGCTTAAACTTTTGGCACACACCCTGGTCCATTGGTTGTATCAGACTAGTCACATTAGGGGGCAAGTAGGTGACAAAGATGTTTCCAGACACTAGTTCGTGGGCAGGGGGATGTGCTCTGCAGTTATCCAGGAATAGGACAGCCTTGGTGTCCTCAGAAAGGCCAATCGACTTGAAGTAGGCCTTGACTTCGGGAACAAAGTGTTTAAAGAACCAATCATGGAATACTTGGGCAGTCATCCATGCATTGCTCTGTGCATCATAGATCACTGGCAACTTCCCTCGCATGTTCTTGAAAGCACGGGGATTCTTAGCCTTGCCGATAACAAACAAACGATTGCGACATTTACCGGAAGCATTCCCACTCAGCAGGATTGTGAGACGTTCTTTATTCATTTTGAATCCGGGTGCAGCCTTCTCTCCTCTACCAGCTAATGTCCTTGTTGGCAAACAGCGCCAATATAGCCCTGTCTCGTCGGCGTTAAAGATTTGGTCTGGGGTCAGCTGGTGATCATGAACAATGGTAGCAAAAATGTGTGCAAACCGATCGGCGGCCTCTTTGTCAGCAGAATTTTTCTCCGGCGACATCTAGGACCCTAATCCCATGCCTAATTTTAAAGTTTCTCAACCAGCCGTAGGAGAATTTTATATCGTCTTCCATATTCATATCACGCAGGAATTGCTTGGCCTTTTCAATTATCATAAGCCCTGAGATAGGCTTGCCCTCAGCCCGCTAGGCCGTAAACCACTTATGCACTGCCTCGTCAAGTTTTTCATGTTTTGGTTTTTTCATTGTCTTTCTCACATCACCCGTGTAACTTGACTTTCCAAAGGCAACAAACTTCGATAAGTTAGCCTTTGCCTTCACTATGTTTGAAACTGTGGAGGCACCGATATTAAAAGTTTCCATAACTTTACGCCGATCACTGCCTTTCTCTACCATCGCTATCACTCGCAATTTATCAGCTATGGACAGAGTTACGTGCTTCCTCTTATGTTTGTTCTTGTCATTCCTCCCTCGTGCACCTGAACTTGCTGTGGGACCCATCACTAAGTCACTAAGTCACTATATCACAGGATAAACACGGGATAAACAACGTTTCAGGTAGACCGACAACGGCAGACAGTTTAGTCCGGCCTGGCCCGCTAGAGGGCCGATATTTGGAAATATCGCGCGCCCGGGAAATTCAAAAATTCGGACTATTGGGTGAATTCGGATTTGGCCTCAAATTGAAAAATTCGGACTATTGGGTGAATTCGGATTTGGCCTCAAATTGAAAAATTCGGACTATTGGGAGATTCGAATTATCGGTCGTCGGATTAACGGAAGTTTACTGTACCATCATGAGAAGAACTGGCATTAACTATTATTGGAGTGTTGACAATTCGTTAGAAGTTATTGATAAAATAAATACCATGCCGAAAGATACCTTGGTACATAGCTTCGACTTTTCAACTTTGTATACCAATTTGCCTTTAGATTTAGTATATTCAGAGCTTTGCTTTATTATAGATTTACACTTTGACAGGTTCGTTAGGAATGGTAATTATTTCATAAATGTTTATACATATTTTAATAATGCATCACTTAGCTCTACTCCCACTAGTTCTGTATATTTTGATAGAACTAAACTTAAAGATGCCCTTAAATTCCTCCTTTTCAATACTTATGTTAGATTCGGGCCGTACATTTTCAAACAAATATTAGGAATTCCTATGGGTGGAAATGCTAGCCCTTTAATTGCAGACTTATTCTTGCTTGCTTTAGAATTTAAATATATAAAAGACTTAGTTGACAGTAGCAAGAAAAATTAGCACTTGCTAAACTGTTAAGTAATAATAGTAGATATATTGATGATATTCTTGTTTGCAATTTGTTAAATTTTAATCAAGTTGCTAAACTTATTTACCCTAATTCTATTCCCCTCACACAATGTAACGTAAATTATAAAGTTGAAAATTTTCTTGATATAAATATAGAGATTGTTAATGAACAGTGCATACTTAAAGTATATCACAAAGTTGATGATTTTAATTTTAACGTAATAAACTTTCCTTTCCCTAGTAGTAATATCGATAGTAAAATAACTTATAATTGTTTTTATTCCCAATTAATAAGATTTTGTAAAATCTGCACTAAAGTAGATGACTTTTGGGCTAGAGCTAGGTTAATATACAGACTCTTAGTGGACAGAGGTTTTGAGGCAAGTAAATTGTTCCATAAATTTAATCTTTTTAGGGTAAATTATTGTGACTGTATTCTAAAATTTGACATCAATAATTTTAATCAAGCATTTTTAACTTGAAGTTTCTTGTATAACCTCTGCTTACTTTTTGTCTGTATTTATTGTTTTTTGTCTGTATTTATTGTTTATCTTTTTCTTTTTCTATTATTAATATTAATATTGATGATTTTTTAAATTTATTGTTCTTGTTAAAAGAGTACTCTTTGTTTAAATCTGTTGTTACTTCATATTTTGCAATTATTTGTCTTTATATTATATGTATTCATTGTCGATAGTATCAATTGCTTACTTTTGCGATTTCCTTGGTTTATTTGTGCTATAAATGTAGGTTATTTGTAGGGTAGTTATTGATAGGGGTCACTTGAGGCATGCTATGCTTACAGGTACCTACCCGATAGCACTATCATTAGTGAGTGCTGTACTGTATTTTATATATTATTTTGTAATAGTATAGATATCTTATCAATATTTGTATTTTGTACTATTGTTAATGTCTTGTCATGTTGCAAATTTGATTTTAAATAATATTTTGACATTTAACATTTAGTTTCTTTATTCATGCAGAGTTTAGTAAAATTTGCCAGAACGTCCCGGACTTCCCAAACTTGACTACTTCCTTTAACGTAACGATAGTGCGTTGTTATATGTGCGATTAGTTTGCTTGGGAAACAGATTAACTTGCTCATGTAGTAATGTACACCCTATGTGGTGGATTGTGTTCTTTTATTTAATAGTTTTCATTTTAGTAAGCGTTGTTTCCACATAGCGATTTTGATAATTTAATTTGACTTTATATTGTCCTTGTCCCAATTTTGGTTTGTTTAGTTTGCAAGTTTTACATTTTAATATACGGACTAGGGTCTTGTCACGCCCAGTACCAGGTCCGTATATATACGGACTCGCCGACAAAAAATTGTAGCAGCGAAACGACTGCACCTATGGCTTTCATATTTCTACCACATGTACCTTATCCTTCTGGCTTCTTGCCACCACCAACACAACCCCCTCCTCCCACCCATTCGCTGACTATCGGTCGCCTCACAAGGAAAAAGGAAAATCTGTGGCGGCGAAACGACTGCACCAATCGGTCCAATATTTGTGTGACAAGTCCCTTACCCTTCTGCCTTCCCCCCACCACACCCCCAACTGCCTCCCACCACCCACTTCCAGCGTATCCGTACGAAGAAAAGGAAAAAAAGGAAAATCCGTTGTGGCGAAACTACCTCACCAATCGGCTTCATGTTTTGTAACAAGAGTCAATTACAAGAATCAATTACAATTACGCTTCTACCTTCCCCCACCATCCCCCAAACCACCCTCCCACCTATACGTTCCGATACCATAAAAGTCGATGATTTACTCTGAAAATTTCAGCTACATTCGGGATCATCGGGGACCTGATTTCTGGCGAAAATGGACAAGGGGAGTGGTTTTTTTACCATTATCCTTCCTTCTCACCCAACTTGATAGATTTAGCCAAAAAAATAAAAATAAAAAATCCTCTGGCACTGGCAGGGTTAATAATTGTCTGGCACTCTGCGGGTTAATTAACCATTATACCACGAAGACAGTTACATGACTATGTGACTACGATTAATATTCCATTTATCGAATACTGGATATCAATCAAATCATGGACTCAGACCCAACTGCTATGAATAACGTAATGTTTATGCGAGAAAGGGAAGAACAAGGCATGGGGTTCAGATCACTAAGGATCTGACTTCGCAAATTAAAGTTCAGAATCAGTAACTTCGAAACAGACTCCTTTTTCTTTCTTGACTTTACTGACGGGCTGTGAAGGTCATATTAACCCTGCCTTATTATAATGTTATAAAGACGGGTGTAAGTTACGCAGTATTGCCAAGGTAGAAAAGAGTTATTCTGAAGAAATTAATCTGATGTGGCACTACTTCAAGTGAGCGAACGTAAATAAAAAGTGGGTGGGAAAAATATGTTTCAAAATGATATAAAAAGAATTCCCAGAGGAGTTGTTGTTGTTGTTGTTGTTGTTGTTGTTGTTGTTGTTCCCTAAGCTGCCTGGCCGAACAGCCCCGAGTCCCTGAGAAAGGCCATGGCCACGATCGGGCTTTCCCACAGAGCTCTCATTGAGTGTAGATTGTGTTGTTGGCGTAAGTGGTTGTGTGAAATGCAGTCTTCTATGATGTGTTTAATGGTATTGGGTGCTGTGTTACATCCCGGGCAGGCGTCGACAACGGAGTCATCCAGTCTCTTCTGATAGCTCAGGAGAGCTGGATGGTGTCCGCATCTCAGCCTGGCCAGGTGGACTCTGTCCTCGCGAGGAAGGGAGGATTCGGAAGGATGGATTTCGGGAGTCGTGCATGCAGCTGCGTGTTGTCTGTGAGTGAGTGGATGGATCGGTGAGAGATATGAGTATGGATGTGCTTCTGGAAGTTGGTTCGGGGTGGGCAGGGAGGGAGAGAGGACAATAATTGTGTGTGATACCGTGTGCTGGGTGTTGTTTTGATATTTCTTGGTGTCTGTGGGTGTGTTGCCATGTAGTTTAGTGGGTGGTCTTGGTTCGTGGAGGCTGCTGCCAGGAATTGAGTGCCTCCTGTCCAGATGGTCTTTGACTTTGAGGATTTTGGTTTCTTGATGTAGGTGATCTGGGTGCAGTAGCTGTGCAGCCTGTAATGATCTTCAGGGCTTTGTTTTGAATAGTCTGTAAGGTCTTATGATGTGTTTCAGCTAGGTTAGAAGCCCAGGCTGGGCTTGCGTATTGTTTATATACTGTGGTGGTAGTTTCTTTGTTGTGTCCAAATTTTGTGTGAGCAAGTGACCTGAGGGTGTTAAGTCTGCGTGTCAGTTTCTTTTTAATGTTTGTGGTGTGCTGTTTGAATGTCATATGAGTATCATATGTTACTCCTAGGATTTTGGGTGTGTGTATGTGTTAGGGGTGTGTTGTTTATGGTGAGTTGAGGGATGTATTCGTGTTCTCCTGTCCAACTTGTGAGCAGGGTTGCGGTGGATTTGGCTGGGGCTAGATTAAGTCTGTTTGTAGTTCACCAGCCATGTAGTGTGTTGAGATAGGGTTGAAGGAGATCTGTTGCTCTTTTTGGGTCATGGTGTGTGCATGTGAGTGTTATGTCATCTGCATAGGAGGCTAAGTTTATTTGAGGCGTATTGGGTGTAGTTATATCGTGCATGTACAGATTGAAGAGTGCGGGCGATAGGACGGATCCTTGTGGGACTCCGTTTGGAAAGTTTCTGATTTTAGATGACTGACCGGCAAAAGATATGTGTGCACATCTGCCTGCGAGGAAGTTGGCCAGCCACCTTTTTGTGTTGTTGTGCATGTTTGTGTTGTAGATTTTGTTTAATTAAAATGTAAAACTTGCAAACTAAACAAACCAAAATTGGGACAAGGACAATATAAAGTCAAATTAAATTATCAAAATCGCTATGTGGAAACAACGTTTACTAAAATGAAAATTATTAAATAAAAGAACACAATCCACCACATAGGGTGTACATTACTACATGAGCAAGTTAATCTGTTTCCCAAGCAAACTAATCGCACATATAACAACGCACTATCGTCACGTTAAAGGAAGTAGTCAAGTTTGGGAAGTCCGGGACGTTCTGGCAAATTTTACTAAGCTCTGCATGAATAAAGAAACTATATGTTAAATGTCAAAATATTATTTAAAATCAAATTTGCAACATGACAAGACATTAAAATAGTACAAAATACAAATATTGATAAGATATCTATACTATTACAAAATAATATATAAAATACAGTACAGCACTCACTAACGATAGTGCTATCGGGTAGGTACCTGTAAGCATAGCATGCCTCAAGTGACCCCTATCAATAACTACCCTACAAATAACCTACATTTATAGCACAAATAAACTAAGGAAATCGCAAAAGTAAGCAATTGATACTATCGACAATGAATACATATAATTTATTAAAATGTAAAACTTGCAAACTAAACAAACCAAAATTGGGACAAGGACAATATAAAGTCAAATTAAATTATCAAAATCGCTATGTGGAAACAACGCTTACTAAAATGAAAATTATTAAATAAAAGAACACAATCCACCACATAGGGTGTACATTACTACATAAGCAAGTTAATCTGTTTCCCAAGCAAACTAATCGCACATATAACAACGCACTATCGTCACGTTAAAGGAAGTAGTCAAGTTTGGGAAGTCCGGGACGTTCTGGCAAATTTTACTAAACTCTGCATGAATAAAGAAACTACATGTTAAATGTCAAAATATTATTTAAAATCAAATTTGCAACATGACAAGACATTAACAATAGTAAAAAATACAAATATTGATAAGATATCTATACTATTACAAAATAATATATAAAATACAGTACAGCACTTAAGACAAATAATTACAAAATATGAAGTAACAACAGATTTAAACAAAGAGTACTCTTTTAACAAGAACAATAAATTTTAAAAATCATCAATATTAATATTAATAATAATAATAGAAAAAGAAAAAGATAAACAATAAATACAGACAAAAAGTAAGCAGAGGTTATACAAGAAACTTCAAGTTAAAAATGCTTGATTAAAATTATTGATGTCAAATTTTAGAATACAGTCACAATAATTGACCCTAAAAAGATTAAATTTATGGAACAATTTACTTGCCTCAAAACCTCTGTCCACTAAGAGTCTGTATAGTAACCTAGCTCTAGCCCAAAAGTCATCTACTTTAGTGCAGATTTTACAAAATCTTATTAATTGGGAATAAAAACAATTACAGTAAACTTCCGTTAATCCGAAGGGCAGCGGACCGGCTCTCGTTCGGATTAGTGGATTTTTCGGATTATCGGACTTTACCCCTATGAACCTGTGTATGACGAAAACATTGAGACATTAGGCCACCCAAATGACACAATGGTGCACACACACATATCATATGTTCATGAAATCACTTCAAAAGTTTACCATTGTCATTGTAGCCTATTACCTACTTCAAAACATTCAGATTAATGGTCAAAGGAATCTGCTGATATAAACGTCTTCTTCTTCTTCCGTCTACTAGCGAGTTTGTCTTGCTCTTGAAGATCAGATGTGGTTCGGGAAGTAATGCCTTAACAACGGCACTTCCCTGAGAGGTTCTTGTAATTTTCCTTTTGTGATTTTCCTTTTGTGACGTGCTCTGTTATATTATATTGTATTGAAAGCACCCTTGTCTTGTTGTCTTGAAAGCACCCTTGGGATGCTCCGATCACTGAACTATAAATAGTAGCGTATCGGAACATCCAAAGGTGCGTTTTCAAGCTCAAGACTAATACGTCCAAAGGTGCGTTTTCAAGCTCAAGACTGAATGCGCTTGCAGAAAATGCGGTGCAAGCCAGTAGCGCATCGGAGCGTCCCAAGGATGCGTTCAAGAGCAAAACAAACTCTCTAGCAGACGATGTGGAAGAAGAAGAAGACGAAGGTGTTTACGATTATATCAGTAGCTTCCTTTGACCATTAATCTGAATGATTTGAAGTAGATAATAGGCTACAATGACAATGGTAAACTTTTAAAGTGAATTCATGAACATATGATATGTGTGTGCTCCATTATGTGTCATTTGAGTGGCCTAATGCCTCAAAAAGGGGACTTTGGGACTTCTTGAAATTCAGACCATCGGGTGAATTCGGATTTGGCCTCAAATTGAAAAATTCGGACTATTGGGAGATTCGAATCATCGGTCGTCGGATTAACGGACTTTTACTGTATAAGTTATTTTACTATCGATATTACTACTAGGGAAAGGAAAGTTTATTACGTTAAAATTAAAATCATCAACTTTGTGATATACTTTAAGTATGCACTGTTCATTAACAATCTCTATATTTATATCAAGAAAATTTTCAACTTTATAATTTACGTTACATTGTGTGAGGGGAATAGAATTAGGGTAAATAAGTTTAGCAACTTGATTAAAATTTAACAAATTGCAAACAAGAATATCATCAATATATCTACTATTATTACTTAACAGTTTAGCAAGTGCTAATTTTTCTTGCTACTGTCAACTAAGTCTTTTATATATTTAAATTCTAAAGCAAGCAAGAATAAGTCTGCAATTAAAGGGCTAGCATTTCCACCCATAGGAATTCCTAATATTTGTTTGAAAATGTACGGCCCGAATCTAACATAAGTATTGAAAAGGAGGAATTTAAGGGCATCTTTAAGTTTAGTTCTAGAGCTAAGTGATGCATTATTAAAATATGTATAAACATTTATGAAATAATTACCATTCCTAACGAACCTGTCAAAGTGCAAATCTATAATAAAGCAAAGCTCTGAATATACTAAATCTAAAGGCAAATTGGTATACAAAGTTGAAAAGTCGAAGCTATGTACCGAGGTAACTTTCGGCATGGTATTTATTTTATCAATAACTTCTAACGAATAGTCAACACTCCAATAATAGTTAATGCCAGTTCTTTTCATGATGGTATTACAATATCTTTTATGAGTACTTTTAATGTATTTTAAGCAATTTACGACTTGTTCTGATAGAGTTTAGTGGTAGCAAATTTTGCTCCGGCAATAAAGCGATATTTATAAGGTCTTTTATGAAATTTAGGTAACATGTATAATTTTGCAATGCACTTGTTCTTATCAGAAAGTTTAATATCAAATATTATATTTTTCTTGGTATGTTCATCGATTAAGTTATCAATATTCAGATTATTTTGAATTTCATAAACAGAATTACCGCAAATATTTTTACGTAATATGTTACCCTTAATACCTAACCGTTTGTTAGGTTGTGGCGGGGGATGGCATCAAAGGCTTTACTAATGTCGAGTGTGGCTAATAGTGATCTTTGTGGTGGTCTAGCTGAGTTGATGCCGTCGAAAGCTCTTTGTGTAAGGTCTGTGAGAAGAGTTTTTGTGGAGTGCAGTGGCCTAAAGCCATGTTGTGTTGGAGCTAGGGGTAGGTCAGGTGTAATTAGTTGTAATTAAAATGTAAAACTTGCAAACTAAACAAACCAAAATTGGGACAAGGACAATATAAAGTCAAATTAAATTATCAAAATCGCTATGTGGAAACAACGCTTACTAAAATGAAAATTATTAAATAAAAGAACACAATCCACCACATAGGGTGTACATTACATGAGCAAGTTAATCTGTTTCCCAAGCAAACTAATCGCACATATAACAACGCACTATCGTCACGTTAAAGGAAGTAGTCAAGTTTGGGAAGTCCGGGACGTTCTGGCAAATTTTACTAAACTCTGCATGAATAAAGAAACTACATGTTAAATGTCAAAATATTATTTAAAATCAAATTTGCAACATGACAAGACTGTAACAATAGTAAAAAATACAAATATTGATAAGATATCTATACTATTACAAAATAATATATAAAATACAGTACAGCACTCACTAACGATAGTGCTATCGGGTAGGTACCTGTAAGCATAGCATGCCTCAAGTGACCCCTATCAATAACTACCCTACAAATAACCTACATTTATAGCACAAATAAACTAAGGAAATCGCAAAAGTAAGCAATTGATACTATCGACAATGAATACATATAATATAAAGAGAAATAATTGCAAAATATGAAGTAACAACAGATTTAAACAAAGAGTACTCTTTTAACAAGAACAATAAATTTAAAAAATCATCAATATTCTATCTATCTATCTATTGCCTGACGCCGTGATCCCCGAAGGGGTGGCCACGAACGAACCGCCCCCATGCACCTCTGTCCCCAGTCAGTCGACGCCCCTCCCCCCAACCAGCACCACCTTCGTTCATGTACTTCCTCACTCCATCCTTCCACCTCATATTCGGTCTACCTCTCCCCCTCTGTCCCTCCACCTCGCTCTCATACACCCTCTTAGTCATTCTCTCGCTTTCCATACGTTCCATATGGCCGAACCATCTCAAGTTGTTCCTTTTCACACTTTCCAGCACATCTACCACCACACCTCCTTCTTACTTCCTCATTAGTCTGTCTATCCCTCCATGTAACTCCGCACGCACTCCTTAAGTAATTCATTTCCACTGCTCTCACTCTTGGTCTGAGTCTCTCAACCAACGTCCATGCTTCGCTTCCGTAAGTCAGTGTCGGGATTACCACACTGTGCAAGGACTTCTTCCATATACGGACCACCCTATTTTTTGTTACTGCTTTTAGCGTTCCTACAACCCTCTTCCCCTGTTGTACCCTCTCCCGCACCTCTTCATCCATAGTCCCATCTTTACTCAACACACTGCCCAGATACTTAAAAGAGTTGACGATCTCCATAGCCTGACCGTTCAGCTTCACCTCACACTCTGTGACTTCACCCCTTTCGAAGACCATAACCTTGCTCTTCCCCGTATTTCCCCGTATCATCAATATTAATAATAATAATAATAATAATAATAGAAAAAGAAAAAGATAAACAATAAATACAGACAAAAAGTAAGCAGAGGTTATACAAGAAACTTCAAGTTAAAAATGCTTGATTAAAATTATTGATGTCAAATTTTAGAATACAGTCACAATAATTTACCCTAAAAAGATTAAATTTATGGAACAATTTACTTGCCTCAAAACCTCTGTCCACTAAGAGTCTGTATAGTAACCTAGCTCTAGCCCAAAAGTCATCTACTTTAGTGCAGATTTTACAAAATCTTATTAATTGGGAATAAAAACAATTATAAGTGATTTTACTATCGATATTACTACTAGGGAAAGGAAAGTTTATTACGTTAAAATTAAAATCATCAACTTTGTGATATACTTTAAGTATGCACTGTTCATTAACAATCTCTATATTTATATCAAGAAAATTTTCAACTTTATAATTTACGTTACATTGTGTGAGGGGAATAGAATTGGGGTAAATAAGTTTAGCAACTTGATTAAAATTTAACAAATTGCAAACAAGAATATCATCAATATATCTACTATTATTACTTAACAGTTTAGCAAGTGCTAATTTTTCTGGAATTTTATTTTTCTTGCTACTGTCAACTAAGTCTTTTATATATTTAAATTCTAAAGCAAGCAAGAATAAGTCTGCAATTAAAGGGCTAGCATTTCCACCCATAGGAATTCCTAATATTTGTTTGAAAATGTACGGCCCGAATCTAACATAAGTATTGAAAAGGAGGAATTTAAGGGCATCTTTAAGTTTAGTTCTATCAAAATATACAGAACTAGTGGGAGTAGAGCTAAGTGATGCATTATTAAAATATGTATAAACATTTATGAAATAATTACCATTCCTAACGAACCTGTCAAAGTGCAAATCTATAATAAAGCAAAGCTCTGAATATACTAAATCTAAAGGCAAATTGGTATACAAAGTTGAAAAGTCGAAGCTATGTACCGAGGTAACTTTCGGCATGGTATTTATTTTATCAAAAACTTCTAACGAATTGTCAACACTCCAATAATAGTTAATGCCAGTTCTTCTCATGATGGTATTACAATATCTTTTATGAGTACTTTTAATGTATTTTAAGCAATTTACTACTTGTTCTGATAGAGTTTTAGTGGTAGCAAATTTTGCTCCGGCAATAAAGCGATATTTATAAGGTCTTTTATGAAATTTAGGTAACATGTATAATTTTGCAATGCACTTGTTCTTATCAGAAAGTTTAATATCAAATATTATATTTTTCTTGGTATGTTCATCGATTAAGTTATCAATATTCAGATTATTTTGAATTTCATAAACAGAATTACCGCAAATATTTTTACGTAATATGTTACCCTTAATACCTAATTCTTTTTTCATATTTTCAAGATAAAATTTCTTACATGTGAAGCTATAATTATTGCTGGCTTTATCTACTGTAGTGATTACAAAATGTTTATGTAAATTTATTAAATCAGCTTTAAGCTTATTATAATTATAGTCTATAAAATCTGAAAGATTAAATTCATTTTTAAGCGAGAAAATTTTATTTCTAATTAACTTAATTAATAATTTAGACCATGCTTCTAGTTCTCTCGCATTGCAGCACGCAATTTTTAACAATTTATCTTTTAATTTATTGACTGAAAAAACAATATCTTTTAAAATTATGTCCCATGTTACTTTATTACTCCGTATTCTAAATTTAAACCCTTTACGACATAGCTCCGCTAATTTGTCGTTTGCAAAATGTTTAACTAGTTCTACATCACCTGTTAATATGTGACATATCGGACTATAAATGAACTTTGCTAGTGTATCACGTCTGCTAGCTGGCATATCCATGACTCTTTCACACACGCATTTATTATTATTGAAAATATCATTATCTGAAAGATTTCCTAAAACTTTATTATAATTACAAATAATAGACCCAACAGGTCGTTCATATGAATACACTATTAATGGTTTGAAATCTTTACAACCATCTGGTAACATGGACTTAACTTTCTTTGAATTAATAAGACTGTTAACATTAATTTTGTCTAAAATTTTAGAGGAATAATTTAAAGTGGACATGACTTTATCTTTAATACGGTTATCTTTGGATTTCTTAGAATTAGCTCTAATATATCCCATAAAAGCAAAGACTATATTCTTAAATTTATTTGTGAAATTATGTTTATTATATAGAATATTTTCTATAAAAGGAGCAAAACTTTTCTTTTGTAGGCCTTTCAATGAATCTTAATTTTTTAATTCCGAAATTTCGATATAATGAATATAAATTATTAACAATAATTATAATATCAGACCTGCTTTTCTTTTTATTAAATGTATTTAGTCTTCTATTACCGTGTCTACCAGGTCTTCTGTTTAAAACAGGGAAGTTAAAATATGGGTTATTAAAATCGTTTTTTAATAAATCTTTATACAAAATGTTGCCTACATTTTTTATTTGATTGTTAAGTCCAAATGGATAGATGGTCATTAATTTTCCAATCCAATAATTTTCTCTATCTAAAACATTTTGATTACTTTGAACAATTTCTATAATTTTGTATTTACAATCAAATTTAGTACAATCTGTGTTAAAATGCTTATATAGAAGAATCTTGGAGTCGATGCCGTTCTTAATTCCTGATCTATGCCCGTAGGCTCTTTCTCTTAAACATTGCACCGTCTTTCCAACATATTGTATACCACATTTCTCACAGGTTATTAAATAGATAACATTCTTTACTTTACATGGAGATGTTA
Source organism: Paralithodes platypus (assembly GCA_032716605.1). Lineage (NCBI taxonomy): Eukaryota > Metazoa > Arthropoda > Malacostraca > Decapoda > Lithodidae > Paralithodes > Paralithodes platypus. Next base: position 543,315 of record CM064522.1, on the reverse strand, counting down.
CATTAACAGAAGAATTTAGAAACAAAATTTTTGTATTGGTAATGTAACTTTTAAAAAATGTTTGATGTTCAAAATCAAATTAATTCACACAGAGTTTACATTTACAGTTATCAACGAAAAGACGCCGGTTATTTTCATTATTATTTATCATTATTTAAGTTTTTATAATTTTGCCGGGTGCGTGGGTACATAGAATTTTCTGACACGTAGTCCGTGGCCGGTCCTGGTTCGTCAACGAGTACAAGTAAAGGAAGGGACAGTACATGGGGAACACGTCGTATACTAATGTTGCCACTAGTACAGACCGTCCTCACATCTATACTGTCCCTGAACCTATATAAATTAAAATGTAAAACTTGCAAACTAGGCATTCCATGACTTTGGAGGGGGAGCAAAGGAGTGTGATGGGGCGGTGCGAGGAGGGTAGCGTGGGGTCTTTGTTGGGTTTGGGGAATGTGATGATGATACTATGCTTCCAAATGTCTGGTATTGTGTTGTGTGAATAGCTGTAGTTTGATATGTTAGTGAGTTCTTTTTCTTTTTTTTTCTTTTTTTTTCTATGTGATTGAGGGAGGCAAAAGGCATAACTGCCTATAGCGAGTGCCTCCCCCATAGTTGAAAGAGTGACAGGGCCAAAATCAAGGGACGTTCGAGCCAAAATGCCTGGACACACGGAGTTTGAAGCAATTTAAGTCATAGGAAGAGGGAAAGACTGATTCTGGGAGAGAGTTCCAGAGCTCAGATGTTGAGTAGAAGAAAGTTTGAGAGTAACGTTTCACTCTTGGGTTGGAGAGTTGCACAGAGTAGGGGCGGGATTGAGTTGCAAGACGGGTACCACGTGCCCTACATAAAGGAGGTGGTATGCACTGGGATAGCTCTGAGGAACACTAATTATTATAGTAGCGATAGAATAGCGAGAGAGATGCAACATTGCGGCGGAGAGAGAGAGATTGCAGAGAGTTGGTGAGTGGACGGGAGTTAATGATACGAAAGGCCTTCCTTTCAACTTTGTCTAGGAGAGCGGTGTGAGAGGAACCTCCCCACACATGTGAACAATACTCAATACAAGGGCGCACTATGCCCCTGTACAGAGCAAGAAGCTGTGCAGGGGAAAAGAACTCCCTAAGGCGGTTGAGCACACCCAGCTTCTGGGAGGCTGCCTTAGCAAGACTGGTAATATGGTCCTTCCAAATGAGAGCCGAAGAAAAAGAGACACCAAGAATATTGAGAGAAGATGAAGGGTTGATTTTTGTATTGTTGAAGAATAAGGGATAGTCCGCTGGGAGATCCTGACGGGTAGATAGATGGAGAAATTGGGTTTTGGAAGCATTAAAGTTAACAAGGTTTTCTCCGCCCCAATTGGAAATAGTATTTAGATCAGAATTTAAGAGTTCTATGGCTTCATTACGTTTGTCGTTGAGGGATTGCTGGCTTGGGCGTTCTGAAAAACTAATGGAGTAGTGTAAGGTTGAGTCGTCTGCGTATGAATGGATGGAAATTAAGGTACAGTTAAGGAGATCATTTATAAAAATTAGAAAGAGAATAGGAGATAGGACAGAGCCCTGAGGAACACCGGAGTTTATAGGGTGAGGAAGTGAACAATGGCCGTCCACAACCGCAGCTATGGAACGGCCGGAAAGGAAATTGGAGACAAAGGCACAGATGGAGGGATAGAAACCGAAGGAGGGTAGTTTAGAAATTAAAGATTTATGCCAGACTCTATCGAAGGCTTTCGATATGTCTAGTGCAATAGAAAAAGTCTCACCGAAGTCCCGAAAGGAGGATGACCAAGAGTTAGTAAGATATGAAAGAAGATCACCAGTAGAGCGACCCTTAACCCGTCCAGCCCCGGCTAGTTTTGTAATATTTGTTCACCAGAACCCGGCCGGTTTTCAAAAAAACTTTTTATTCCAGAAACAATAGCGAATGGGTTAGGAATGAAGGAAAAACCACGAAAAACCGCTCAAAAAGCTTAAAGAATCGTCCTACAGAGCCCCCGAAAACGTATTTTACAAGAGTAAAAAATTGAAAGCAATTACCCCAAAAAAACAGGTTATTGCACGCTCACGCGCACGCACATGGACTTTGAGAGTTTTCAACCATCGGCACGGTTGCGTGGGATGCGTACACAGTTCCCATACAAATCTGAGCCCTCTTGAGTGGCTACACCTGAGGTTACGGTCGGCGCCATTAGGGTGACGCGCCAGGCGCGTCTCTGGGGCTGTGCGTTACATACATCGCCGACGCGTCAGGCGCGTCGCTGGGGCTGTACGGGTTAAGGAAGCCATACTGGCGATCTGAGAGCAGATTATGAGAAGAGAAATGCTTAAGAAATTTGGAAGCAAGAATAGTTTCAAAAACTTTTGAAAGACAAGAGATAAGAGCAATTGGACGATAGTTGGAGGGTTGAGAGCGGTCACCCTTCTTTGGGACAGGTTGAATGTGAGCAAACTTCCAGCATGAAGGGAAGACGTTAGAGGATAGACAGAAACGAAAGAGTTTGCCTAGGCAGGGAGTCAGCACGGAAGCACAGTTTTTGAGAACAACAGGAGGAACACCGTCCGGACCGTACACCTTATTAGTGTTAAGCCCAGAGAGGGTAGAAAGTACATCTTTAGAAGAGATTAGGATATTAGGCATAAGTAAGAGAGAGGAGGGTGGAGAGGGAGGAATAGCACCGGAATCATCCAAGGTGGAGTTTCTAGCAAAAGTTTGAGCAAAGAGTTTAGCTTTGTCAGAGGAAGAAGTGATGGTTGTGCCATCAGAGTGGGAAAGACGAGACGAGGAAGAGAAATTGTTGGAGAGGTTTTTGGCTAGATGCCAGAAAGCTTGGGAAGAGCTAGAGTTGGATAGTTCAGTGCATTTATTATTGATGAAAGAGTGTTTGGCAAGTCGAAGAACAGATTTGGCTTGATTCTGGGCAGAAACATATGAAGAATGAGAGTCTTGAGTTTTAAGGCGTCGGTACCGTTTGAATGCTTCCTCCTTATTGCGGACAGCAGTAGAACAGGCGTGAGTAAACCAAGATTTTTTAGCATTAGACTGAGAGAAAGAGAATGGAATGTATGCTTCCATGCCCGAAAGGATTACCTCGGTAATGCGTTCAGCACTCTCCGAGGGTCCTCGGCCATGGAAGCAGAAATCATTCCATGGGAAATCAAAGAAGTACTGCCGAAGAGCCTCCCAGTCGGCAGCGCCAAAGTGCCACAAGCGCCGCCGGCTAGGAGGATCGGGTGGCTGTACTGGAGAGATAGGACAGGTGACAGAGATAAGTTTATGGTCGGAGGAGCCCAAAGGAGAGAAAAGATCGACAGTATAAAAAGAAGGGTTAGAAGTTAGAAACAGGTCAAGAATGTTGGGCCGATCTCCGATGCGATTCGGGATACGGGTGGGTTGCTGAACTAACTGCTCTAGGTCATTTAGGATAGAAAAGACGTAGGCTTGTTCACCAAGTGGATCAGTAGTGTGAGAGGAGAGCCATTGGCGGTGGTGAACGTTGAAATCTCCTAAGATGGAGATTTCTGAGAAAGGAGAAATGGATAGAATGTGTTCCACTGTAGAGTTTAGATAGTCAAAGAATTTGGGAAAGTTGGTAGAGTTAGGGGAAAGATAGACAGCACAGAAATATTTAGTAAGAGAATGACAGGAAAATTTGAGCCATAAAGTTGAGAATTCAGAGGAGTCGAAATCGGGAACACGAGAGCAAGTGAGTTTGTTGTGCACATATGCACAACATCCGCCTTTGGCTTTGAAACTAGGATAGAGAAAGTAGGAGAATACAGAGAAGGGGTTGCTGGATGTTGCTACAGACACCTGAGTTTCGGTGAGGAAGAGAAGATCAGGTTTGTAGGAGGAGAGATGGTGCTCAACAGAGTGAAAGATAGAGGAAAGTCCGCGAATGTTGCAGAAATTAATAGAAAGAGTAACAGGCCGAGGTCCAGGTAATTGTGCGGGGTCGTCAGGGGATGGTCGGTCGGTCGGTCGGTCGGCTTGTATGCCTTGTGGTCCCAGGTGTCTGAGGTGTATGTTGCTTATGTTGTCTAGGCCACAGGCGGGTGAGTGCTTCCCCATATTGTCATCATAGCCAAGTTCATAAAGCACAAAGTATTCTCGCACACTCTGGGGGTCGACTGTACATTGTTAATAACTTGTATACACTTATCCCTCTGCTATCGCGGTTAATTGGTGCCCTAAATCTACCGCTATAGCGAGATTCGCCATAGCAGAACTGAAGAATTTATGGGAATAATTATAATTGGTGCAGAGGTCCATAATTTTTACATATTAATTTACCCTATTTCTTGCTATTTTCACAATTTGTTTACCATATATACTTATAAATACATATTATGAGGAGATTACACACCACACATACTATATTTGAAATCAGTCATATATAGCCTAGCCTAACTCATCGCCATAATTTTGGCACTTTCGTCGGCGTCGGTACGCTAGACCGGCGTTGGCTCTGTTTTGATAGCCCTGGGAATTTAATTCCTTCATCATTACCACCAGACCCACTATCCCTATCACTGAATGCACCAAAGGCCATAATAAACGCGCAAAATACGAGGTTCGGGCAGAAAAAAGTTTGTAAACATGTAGTTTTCCAATACAATGGTTGCCAGCCAATCACACCTGTCACCTGTTACCACCAATCACAGCTGCCGATGGTCTGTGACTTCATCGGGCGCCGTGTTTGAACATTCCCGTCGGTACAGAATCGCGATAGCACCCTTTTGGGACGCGATAAGGAAATTTTAGGGTTTTTAAGGTAGCCGTGATAGCACATAAACGCTATATCAAAACCTGTGATAGCAGAGGGATGAGTGTATAGATATTTACTAACATTACTTTTCTATGCCCTAGGTATTATCAGTTATTATATTAGCATTTATTGCTGGAAATAATGCATGTGGAAATAAGAAAATAGGATAAGTGGGGATTGGGCCTGAGTAAATAGATAGATAGATAGATGACTTTGCCTTTAGCCTTTATGGCCATATTCATAAACTTGACCATGGTCAAGCCCGACACATTTGTGAGTGATATAAGCAGAAATAAACTTTAATCTTCAAGATAGTGGGTGATATAAATATAAAAAATACGGTCATCACTGCGGCACTTGTCATACGACAATTGCCGAATTTCTGCCTTGAACAAGGACTGGGAGGCAGGCGAGCGAGTATAAGCAGCGCGGGACCGTCCCATCCACCGGCCACCGTGTCTGGGCCATCACTAGTGGCAGTGGGAGACATCTCCATCTCCCTTACAAACTCGGGAATAGCGAAAACCACTCGAAATCGCTATTTTTTACCGATTTTGCGTCACCTGTACAATATCGTTGCACGGCAACCAGTGGTCGTACAGACATGATTCAGGTGTCATTGGAAAGGTCTATTCCTCTGCTTTCAAGGATATACCATTGAAACACGTTCTAGCTCTTGTTTATACATGAAAATGTGTAGGGAATGAAGGTTACTTTTAGTCCCAAACCCCCGTATGGTACAGTGTAGACCAAGCAATTGTCATATGACAAGTGCCGCAACAAAAGTGTTAATAGTTGAAGGTGTGTTTGCCTTTATTAGATATTTTGTTTTATATACTGTACTAAGTTGAAAATTACTTTTAAATAGGATGAAATAATGATAAAATGTACCATCTTTTGAAGTGCACTGGTTACCTATTTCATTTCAGCTGAGAAGAAGCGAAAGAAGAAGAAGGAAGTATCGGAGTCTTCGGATTCTGAGTCTGACGCCGATAAGAAGAAGAAGAAGAAGAAGAAAAAGAAGAAAGATAAAAAGCAGAAGCATAAAAAAAACGCGAGGTCAGCCAGTATCCAACCCTATTTTTCTGAGTATTAGGTTTTGAGAGTAAAAGATTTTATTTTATTCAAATGTTTAATATACAATATAGCTAATGTTAATGTTGGTTAGTATACTGTAGTATGGTAATGCTGTAAAATATATTACAGTACAATGTATATTGATCCTACTGGGCTTGGATAATCAAAGTGTTACAATGCGATAAAAGGCATGTCAGATTTATACTGCAATATTTATATACTATATACTTGGACACATGACTTTGTATCCACTCTATGATATTGTGAATGGAAGTAAAAATAGTAGGATTAACTTACATTACAACGATAATTTGTTAATTAATCTTATACATTAACTACTGCTTAGGATACTACACTCCTAACTCACACATACATATATTCATACATACACAAATTTATAAACCGAGTGCTTCACACGAAGTGCGGTTCCGGTCTCATGTCCTAATTTCTTAGTTTCTTACAGTAGATCCTCTGGAAAAAGGCAAACTATGCCTGTGTATCCAGCTCAGTACCAGTACAGTAGGGTCCCGCATAAAACGAGTCTCGATTAAAACGAGCGACCTAAAATATTAATATTTAATTTTCGATCAGAACGAATGTGATCACATAAAACGAGTCCGCCGCCAAAGTGGGGCAAATCCGAGGAATTTTCAATTAGCGCGCCGGAATATCGTACAAAGCGTGATTGGCCGTGACGTAGGTGCGCATTGTGACGTCACTGGCGTTTGAGTCCTTGACGGGGAGGGTGGAGGGAGCCAGTCAGCCATATTTTTTGCCTCAGTGACCCTTCCGCGCGTTCGCTTCTGACGGGAACATACGTTTTGGGTGAACTATACCTGTGTCGGACCACCAAAATGCCACGACGCGAGTCAGGGAAGCGGAAGTCGATCACGTATGATGTCAAAAAGGAAGTGATCGATAGAAAACAGAAAGGAGAGGGAAATACAGCCATTGGACGTGCATTAGGGCTAAGTGAATTTTCGGTGAGGACAATTTGGAGAGGGAAAGAAGACATTTTGAAGGCCATTAAAGCCTATGGAACATCTAAGTTGGACACAAGGAAAAGAGCCCCCGATGAGAAAGTGATCCACATGGAACGGTATCTGAGTGTGTGGTTAACTAGGAAGGAAAGTGAAGGGGTGGCATTAGACAAAAAACAAATCATGGAAATGGCAAAAACGTTTTACCATACAATTTGCCAGAAGGAGCGTTGTCCCCTTGGTGTTTTCAAGGCGTCCACTGGTTGGCTATACAGGTTTCTTGGGCGAAAAGAGATAAGGAACATAAAGTTTACAGGTGAATCTGCATCAGCAGACACAGTCACAGCTGATACTTATCCAGCTGTACTCAAAAATATTATAGAAGAAGGTGGGTATAGTCCTGACTGTATCTATAACATGGATGAGGCTGGGGTCCAATATAAGAAAATGCCTAAATCCACCTTTTTGTCCAAGTCAATGAAGCAAGCTAGGGGGAGGAAAGTCGACAAAAGCCGTTTCACAGTGCTTTTTATGCTGCAACTTGACCGGTACCAACAAAATGAAACCTTTGATTGTCCACACTGCTGCACACCCACGATGTTACAATCACCTTTCTAACATGGCACAGGCTCCAGTTTATTGGATGAAGACAGCAAATGGGTGGATGAACTCCTACACTTCTGCAGAATGGCTTCTTAAGATGTTTGTCCCCGATGCTAAGTGGAAATGTCAGCAGCTGGGTGTTCCATTTAAGGTGTTACTGACAATGGACAACTGCCCGGCCCATCCTTTGCACCTCATAGATATGCATCCTAATGTTAAAGTCGTTTTTCTCCCTCCCAACACCACTTCAGTTATGCAGCCCCTTGATCAAGAAGTCATTTCAAACGTTAAAACATTTTATCAGATGAGAGTGTATGCTCGTATGCGAAGTGAGACTGAAACTGGTGTGGAAATCCAACAAATTCTCGATGAAGTTAGTGACCAGGATGAAGACCATGAAGAAGCAGCCCCTCCCATCCCACAAGCAGACCCTCCCATCCCACAAGCAGACCCTCCCATCCCACAAGCAGACCCTCCCTTCCCACAAGCAGCCCCTCACAGCCCACAAGCTGACGATCCAGCTGCCCAGCCTGATCAGCCTGCCGCTCAGCCTGCAGACCCTTACCTGCTAGCACCCAACCCACATGCCATAACAATTAAGCAATTTTGGAGACAATTTACCATCAAGGATGCTATTGATAATCTCCTCTTGGCATGGAAAGATATTAATGATGCAACGATTCAGAGGTCGTGGAAGAAACTGACTCCACACCTGGTGACCAGAACGGCAGGTGCTCAGCGACTCGCGGACAGTGTAACCCTAACAGTGGAGGTGGCAAGGCAGGTCCCAGGGTTTGATGAAGTGACAGCAGAGGAAATATTAGAGATTAATGCTGAAGGTAATGAACAGTTACCTGACGGGATTGTAGCAGAATTAAACATTGAGGACGAGCTAGGGGAAAACAGGCAGCCAGCTGAGGTTCGAGTGCAAAGGGAAGGGACCATTTCAAATTAGGGGCTGAGCAGACTTTTGGCTGGGGCTGAGTCCATAATAGAGCTTATTCTTGAGTTTGAACCCAACACTTTTAAAAGGGAGGAATTCTGTCAACAGTTGAAATTTCTCTTTCGTGGCTACACAGACCAACACAACCAGAGAGTTAATGAGCGAAGGCAGACCCTCATGACTCGGTACATTCTCCCTGCCCCTGCCGACGAGCCCCAGCCTGGCCCATCAAACGAGCCCCAGCCTGGCCCATCAAACGAGCCCCAGCCTGGCCCTTCAAATGACGAGTTTGAGGGCTTTATGAGGGACGTGCAGGAGATGTCTGGCACACGTTCACTCGCCACCCTCAGAGCTCTGGGTCACACGGCGTCGTCTTCCGACGGCGATGAGTGACCTCCCAGATGCCTCGGAACCCCTCGCCCCCTGTACATAATCCCCATTAGATTTAAGGTAAGCTAAAATATGCCTATTTTATCATTTTTATTTATAACTTATCACTTATATATGTTTTGGTATGCATTAAAAAAAAAAAAAAAACACGGAAACAAGTAACCCATCGACCAATATCCATTTTCCCCATAGGTTATGTGTTTCACATAAAGCGTGTTCACATAAAACGACCTCGTTTATCGACCATATACTCGTTTTATGTGAGACCCTACTGTACTTGCACTGCTGCGGTCGTTCACGGTGTTGGCGGCGGCGGTAGCAGACGCAACATTTTTACTATTCTGTATTTTTGTTTTATAATCAAACTTCAAATCTTGTCTTCCCCATGCTTTATCAAGATTACTTTCAAACTCCCTTATTGATTCGGAATCGACTACATACTGGGGCAGTGTGTTCCACTCATTTACCACTCTATCACAAAATGAGTTCTTTGCCTTCTCAAGCCTATTTCTTTCTTTGTAAATTTTCTTAGAGTGTCCTCTCGTTCTTGTTCCCTCCCGCATCAAGAAGATACCTTCACACACATCCTCATCGTACTTTCCTGACACTATCTTAAAAGTCTCTATCATATCCCCTCTCTTTCTCCTATATGCCAGTGTCGGAAGCCCCAGTGTCCTCAACCTCTGCTCATAGCCCGCGTTCTTCAACGTTGGTACCAGCTTGCTAGCTCTCCTCTGCACTTTCTCCACTGCTTCTATATCCTTTACCATATATGGAGCCCACACCTGGTTCGCATATTCCAGGTGCGGCCTAACCAGCGCTGTATAGAGATTCCTGATGATTTCTTCGTCAAGTGACACAAATGTCCTCCTTATCAGCCCTACAATTCTATTGGCTTTGTTTATCTTTTCCGCTAAATGTTCTGAGAAATTTAACTTATTGTCTATCACTACTCCTATATCCTTTTCTGCATTCACTTCCTCCATCGCTTCATACATACACTGTATCCTACCTTGTCTATCTTGCTGGTCCCAATCCGCATGTACCTGCATTTTTTTGAATGAAAAGGCATTAACCAATGTTCAGACCATCCCTTCATGCCCTCCACATCTCCTTGAAGCAAACCCATATCTTCCTTACTCCTCACTCTTCTATACAGCTTAGTGTCATCCGCATACAGGTATACCTCACTTCCATTAGTTATAACTTCAGGCAAGTCGTTGATAAATATAACGAACAGCAGTGGTCCCAACACAGATCCCTGAGGTACCCCACTTGTAATTTCCCTCCACCCAGAGCCTATTCCATTCACCAACTACCCTCTGTCTCCGATCTTTCAGGAAGGCTTCTATCCATTTCACACATTTCTCCCCTATATTATAGCTTCTAACTTTCTCTATTAACCTTTTATGTGGGACCTTATCGAAGGCCTTCATAAAATCGCAATATACCACGTCTATTACATCACCATCTTCTAGAATTTGCATCCAATCATCTACCACCTTAATTAGCTGTAGTACCGTCGACCTCCCCGGCAAGAATCCGAACTGTCTCCCACTGAAAAGTTGGTTTGACTTCATATGATACATTATTCCTTCTCTAATTACCGTTTCCATTAGTTTACACACAACACTTGTCAAACTGACTGGTCTATAATTCCCTGGGTCATTTCTCTTTCCCTTCTTAAATATAGCTGTTATGTTCGCCTCTCCCCGCCAATGGGGAGCCACCTTGTCGTGGTGGCGGGGCTTGAAACGGGGTCGTTGGTGTCACTCTCTTTAGGGCAGGGATTCAATCGGCGTCGTGGACAAAGTGCCCCCCTGTCGTCATTGGGGTAAGCGGAACCTCCCGGTGACGACGTTTTTCGTGTTCCCATTTTTGTTTTAATTTTGCGGAGGATTTCCTCCCTATTTTAACTAAATTGTGCCGGCTAGGCTCGAGAGCCTTCCCTCGCTGAGTCTGGAGTACTGGCTCCTCTCCGTTTACAGGGGCCGTGGCGGTCTAGCTCACCGCCCGAGGGGGCTGGTCCCGGGAGCGGCGACGTGGTTGCCCGCGTTGATGCCCCTGGGGTCGCCCATCAGTGGGGACCGGTCTCGGTTCCAGGGGTCCGTTTTCCCTTCCTGGTGAGTTTCCTGGCTTCTGTCCGGCTGCCCTCCATTACGCACAGATTGGGGATGATTGCAATTAACTTTGCCCTCGGTCCCAGTATAGCGGTTTTGCCTAAGCTTGGCCTTTCTGTGCGTTTTGGTGCTATCCCCCCTAGTCTAGGGGGGTAGGGTATGAGGATGAGCCCCCTGGAGACCTGTCCCTGTTTGTGCCACCGGTATAGAGGCTGGGGCTCCCTGACTCACGACGGAGGGTTCTCTGTTGGCCCTTCTGGTATGTTCTTTATTTATTGTTTTGTTTCTATTTTTCTTTTTCTTTCTTTTTTGATTTCCGATAAAATGAAAATAGAATAGTAAAAACAACTAGGGTCATCATGGATCAGCCATGCAAACCTCCTCCCCTGGATCCAGCTTTGGCGCCCCCGGTACTTGACCTTTGCATTCCCCTGGACTCTACATCTGACCTTCCTCTGCCCTCTGAGTCTACCACCTTGGACACCTCCCCTCTGAGTTGTTCCGAGTCTGATGCTCTCTCACGCTCTGATACTAAATTACCTGCTTCTACGACTAAGGATTCCCATCCTCCATCTGTGGACCCTACAATAGCCCCTGTTCATATCGACTCTCCACAGAGCCCAACTACACCTGCCGCTCATGATTTAAATGTCCCTCCCCTCTCCCAAGATAAGAGAGACCCTCCTTGTGTTGAGTCTCCTGTTCAAACCATAGACCTTGGCGTGCCGGGTTCTCTTGACACGCCCTGCTCCTCAGCACTACCCGTTAACCGACTTACAGTTTCCACTGACCACCTGCAGAGTGACACCAGTGTTGGTGACCCTTCACCTCCCATCGACACTGTTTCTCCACCATTTCAGCCGCTTGTTAGTTCAGCCACTACTTCCACCTCACTCGTTGCAACTCTGGAGCCTCACATGCCTCATTCCGGCCCCCAACATCGGCGGAAACCTCGGCGTCAGTTTGTCCCCAATGCCACCCTCCGGCACTTCGATACAATTTTTGGCGATGATGACTGGCCGCGTTTCCTCGTCATACGACCGGCTTCCTACATATCGGGGGCTAAGTTAGAGAACCTCCTCCTCTCGGCGCATGCAACTTCGGACTTATCGTTCCGTGAGACTGGTAATAATGATTGGATTGTGGAAACCACTACTCGTGCCCAATCTGAGACATACCTATCTCTTACTACCTTGGACGATATCCCTGTTACTGTCACGAAACATAACGACCTCAATTACATCCTCGATACTGTTGTTCTACCCTCAACTTATGACCATTACGGACTTCCTGATAAGTCGACCCTCCTGTCGTCGTTGCGCTTGCGTTATCCAAATGTGCACGACGTTGATTTGTATAGTATCCCAAACAAATCAACTCCTCATCCTCTCCGCATAGCTCGCATTAAGTTTAGTGGACGTTCCCTCCCACGAGACGTCAGGATCGAAGGACAAAGGCGTGAAGTACGACCTTATGTCCCCAAACCGTTACAATGTACAAACTGTTCCATCTTTGGTCACTCAGCTGGTAGGTGTAAGAAGGTTCGGGTGTGTGCCTTCTGTAGCTCCGTCAAACATGCTACCCGTTTGAATTGTGGCACTCCAAAGTGTGTTAACTGTAGCCTTGAACACCATGCTCGCTCAAAGCAATGTGTGTTCTACATGTACAATGCTGAGTTAAAGCTTCTCATTAGTCGGTCAGGCATGTCTGTCAGAGAAGCTAAGCAAGAACTGAGAGTAAGAGATGTTAAAGATCCCTCTAGAGATATGACTTTCAGTGCTAGACTTCGTGCACCTACAACTGACGTTTCTCCCGGTAGTCGACGACGTGAGGACAGTGATGCTGTGTTGGATTCACCCCTTTCTAGTCCAGCCACTGTTCCCCTCTCCAACCGATTTCATGCACTGAATACCCCTCCCCCTGTTCATGAAGCCTCCACCCCAAAAGCATCCGCGTCCCCTTCACCAGTAACTGATATTCAATCCTTGCCTCTTGCCCCGGCTCCCTCTATCGATGTTGACGATGTCATGGATTCTACCCCCTCCACCAGTAAACGCCGATCTGATGCTCTACATTCTCCCTCCTCAGATCGTCAATCTCCCTCCGTAAAACGTAAGACCCTCACAGCCCGACCTATGCCTCCCAAACCTCAACGTGTCCCTCCTCGCTCTCGCATCTTCCGCTCTGATATGGGTTCTCCGTCCCAGCCTCCCTCACTCCACACCCCCTCTACGCCTGCGTCCCCCCCGCCTACTCGTCCTCGACCTCACGCACCTATCAATGTTACCGCCTCGGGCTCCCATGCACCCCACTGCGGCTGTCATGACTGCTTTGTGCGTGAGTATCGCCAGACGCCTACCCGCACTAAATCCACTGTTGCTGCGTTGATACGCTCCTTTCTCCGTGACCGACGTTTACCAACCCCTGATAACACCGCCTCTCATAACTCTTCGTGCTTATGTACTTTTCACTTAAGTCACGTTCAGATCTTTCACACTCCAAGATAGCTACTATCCTCCATGACCTGTCCTCTAATGTGTCCCCCCCCCACCGTCCACGTCGAAACTCCCTGCCTTCTCATGACCCTCCCCCCAGACCCGTTCCTCTTCATCTCCAACAGCCGAACAGTGCTGTTAATTTACGTAACCTTACGTCTCTCACTTAACCTGTTCAATCCCTATATACTACAATGGAATTGTAATGGTCTCTCATCTAGAGTCCATCTAGGTGAGATCCAGCGTTTACTCTGTGTCTATAATCCAATGTGTATTTGTTTACAACACATTGGAAATTATGATAAATCCATCACCAACTACCACCTTGCGTGCTGTTCTCTATCCCCTGATGGAGAATATGGCACAGCAATTTATGTCCATCATCGAGTAACTTTTGACTTATTTCCCATTCGTACAAGTTTCCTACAGCACTCTATCCTTACTCTTCAGATCCCCGATGGTGACTCTGTTACCATTTGCAATATCTATAACCAACCTGCTTACAATTATGACCTTTCCTTGCTTTCTCAGTTTTTCTCTACACTACCCTCTCCCATCTTACTGTTGGGTGACTTTAATGCCCATAGCCCTATATGGGACCCTACTTCCTCCAATCCTGATACAGCTGGTTCGCAGATTGAACATTTGCTTCTGAACCGTGACCTTTGCTGCCTTAACCCTCCAGCCCCGGCTATGTATTATATATATATTCCTCGAAACCCGGGTGTTTTGGCCGAAAAACGTCTAGGCTAGGCTACCGTATATTCGTTAATCAGACTGCTTCCCGCATTCCTGTGCATCCCCAAGCGTAGCTGTGTTATTTACCTGTAGAATGGCATTAAGTAGAGCTCTCTAAGTCAACTGGTTGAGCTGTGATGATTTCATTGGAGATAACTTTATGGCCAAAACAGCCACTTTACACCACTTTTCGATACTTAACAACAACATACAGGCACACACGAACAAGCGACGCTCTCCTTCTTGTGGCCGGAGATGCGTGGCGTCGGTCCAGCCGGCTGTTGTTTACATGCGTCGGACCGACGCCTCGCACACGAAGCTCACAGGCTTTCAACCACTGGGCGTTCAAGAGGCCTTCCGGGTACCTGTTATATGCTTTTTTATGGGCGTTCAAGAGGCCTTCCGTGGGGAGAGGGTTAATGAGGCCGACTCAAACACTTACTTTTCTGCTTCCCATCATACTTATTCCTCTGTTGATGTCACCCTGTGCTCCACAGCAATTGTTGATAAGTTCGAGTGGCGGGTCTGTGTTGTTGTTGTTGTTGTTGTTCCCTAAGCTGCCTGGCCGAACAGCCCCGAGTCCCTGAGGAAGGCCATGGCCATGATCGGGCTTTCCCACAGAGCTCTCATTGAGTGTAGATTATGTTGTTGGCGTAAGTGGTTGTGTGAAATGCAGTCTTCTATGATGTGTTTAATGGTATGGGGTGCTGTGTTACATCCCGGGCAGGCGTCGACAACGGAGTCATCCAGTCTCTTCTGATAGCTCAGGAGAGCTGGATGGTGTCCGCATCTCAGCCTGGCCAGGTGGACTCTGTCCTCGCGAGGGAGGGAGGATTCGGAAGGATGGATTTCGGGAGGTAGGATTCGGAAGGATGGATTTCGGGAGGTCGTGCATGCAGCTGCGTGTTGTCTGTGAGTGAGTGGATGGATTGGCGAGAGATATGAGTATGAATGTGCTTCTGGAAGTTGGTTCAGGGAGGGAGAGAGGACAATAATTGTGTGTGATACCGTGTGCTGGGTGTTGTTTTGATATTTCTTGGTGTCTGTGGTGTGTTGCCATGTAGTTTAGTGGGTGGTCTTGGTTCGTGGAGGCTGCTGCCAGGAATTGAGTGCCTCTCATGTCCAGATGGTCTTTGACTTTGAGGATTTTGGTTTCTTGATGTAGGTGATCTGTGGGTGCAGTAGCTGTGCAGCCTGTAATGATCTTCAGGGCTTGTTTTGAATAGTCTGTAAGGTCTTATGATGTGTTTCAGCTAGGTTAGAAGCCCAGGCTGGGCTTGCGTATTCCATCACTGATCTTATGTATTGTTTATATACTGTGGTGGTAGTTTCTTTGTTGTGTCCAAATTTTGTGTGAGCAAGTGACCTGAGGGCGTTAAGTCTGGGTGTCAGTTTCTTTTTAATGTTTGTGGTGTGCTGTTTGAATGTCACATGAGTATCATATGTTACTCCTAGGATTTTGGGTGTGTGTGTATGTGTTAGGGGTGTGTTGTTTATGGTGAGTTGAGGGGTGTATTCGTGTTCACCTGTCCAGCTTGTGAGCAGGGTTGCGGTGGATTTGGTTCTGTGTTGATACGTTCTCAAGCGATCACTTTCCTGTCATCCTGTCTTACTTGCAATTCCGTCCATGTCCTTCGCTCCCTCGCTATAACTTCCACAAAGCTGACTGGGACACATATGTCCTCCACACCAGACAAATCCCACCTTTTAATCCCTTAACCCTTAACTAGCGGCGCGCAACATAAGTCGAGTTAAAGAAACTGGCAAAAAACGGGTGAAAAATGGGTGAAAATCGAGTGAAAATGGGTGGAACAGTAATGAACCATACGTCCGACATCTGTGGCCTCCCGGCCCACACTAACTCCAGTTCCCCCACCGCACGGGAGGATGACAGTGTGACCAATAGTTCGCGAAAAGTGAACAATGTAGCAAAATACGCTAAACTTCCATCTTTGAGGTAACACTGTCAGGGCTCCACGAGAGCTACGTAGCTGTATGTGGTGTCATTGTGTAGCGATTTCCGCCTAGTTTTCGGCACAATACAGTTCCTTTCATGCTGATGGTTGATATAGCAGTCAGAATGGCCACAGACCCCCCGCTAGACAAGGGTTAAGGGATCCTGATGAAACGCATTCATTCCTCGTTAATTTTTTTACTAATGCAGCTACTAAGTCTATACCCCAGACGACTTCTTTCCCCTTACGTCGTCGAGTCCCATGGTGGGACAGCACCTTATCCACTCTTGCTAAAAGTAAACATGAATTAGGCTGCTGCCTCGATAGTCTCAAACGTTACAATTCTTTATGTTCACGCTTACCTTTACGTGATGATCTTCTATGCCATTCCATCTCGTTATTGATGGATATATGTGCCATCAAACCTCACTACAATCAACTATCAGCTAAATTCCGTCGAGAAGTCATCCATAGTAGATCCGAATCCTGGAAAACTTATGTCTCCACCATTTCCCCGTCTACCCCGATATCATACGTTTGGCATAAATTCAGGAATATTAACAGCCTTCACATTGCCCCTCCGCGCCATGCTTTGGTACACGGTGGCCGTACTGTTCACGATCCCCTTGAGATATCGAACCTCTTGGGTCAACATCTTGCCCATGTCAGCAGTAATGAGAGGTTAGACGATAATTTCCGCCGCCATAAACTTGAAATGGAGTCGATCCCCCTCAACTTCTCTTCACCAGACACCTTTGATTATAATGCATGCTTTACTATGGATGAATTTGAACATGCACTCTCCAATTGTCCTAACTCTGCTCCTGGCCAAGATAACATAAGTTTTGCCTTACTCACTAACTTAGCCCCCCTTGCTAAATCCTACCTCTTGCAATTTTATAATCAGGTGTGGATCCGTCATCAATTTCCTACCTCATGGAAACATGCTATTGTCGTCCCAATTGCAAAACCTGGAAAAGACCCGAGCTTTCCCTCGAGTTATAGACCAATATCCCTCACCAGTTGTCTTTGTAAATTAATGGAGAAATTGGTCAATACTAGACTCACTTGGTTCCTCCATCAAAACACTATTCTCACTCCGACCCAATTTGGCTCTCAGAAAGATCGATCTACTCTGGACTCGCTTACGTTATTAGAATCTCATATCAAGCGTGGCTTTGGAAGTAAGTCCATCACCGTCGCCATTTTCTTTGACATCCAGAAGGCATATGATACCACGTGGCGGCGTCCCATCCTGCAACTACTTCATGATAGTGGTGCCCGTGGCCATCTACCTTTTTTTATTTCCAACTTTCTTTCTGATCGAACATTCCAGACTCGAGTGGAGGGAATTCTTTCTAATGTCTTTCCACTCGTCAATGGTGTTCTCCAGGGCAGCGTTCTCAGCAGCAAACTTTTTGCCGCGGCCATAAATAAAGTCATTCAACAATTGCTGCCGGAAGTCCGTTGATGATTTTACCATCTATTGCACTGCCCGTACCCTCAGACATGCTCAACGTATACTCAACATCTCCATCCAACGGGTGATCGCCTGGGCATATTCAGTTGGCTTTCAGTTTTCGGCTGAGAAAACTAAGGCAATAGTCTTCTATCGAGACAAACGCTGGCTCCGTGGCCAGTCAATATCGCTTCGAATGGGACCCTCTCAGATTTCTTTCTATCCCAGTGTTAAATTCTTAGGCGTAATCTTTGACCAACATCTCAACTGGAGAGACCATGTTCAGTATACTAAAGGTAAAGGCCTTCGTGCTCTCAACCTCCTCAGAAAACTATCCCATACCACTTGGGGTGCCAGACGTACCACTATGTTGATGCTCTACAAGGCGGTGGTTCTTTCCATCCTCGACTACGGCTGCCCCATTTATGGGTCTGCCTCTGCTTCCGTTTTGAAGATGTTGGACCCTGTTCATACGCAGGGTATGCGTCTCTGTACTGGAGCTTTCCGTTCCTCCCCAAATACCTCCGTCTTAGCTGAGAGTGGCGAGCCCCCGCTCTCCCTCCATCGCGATTTAGTTACTATGCGCCGTGCATTAAAAATTAAACATAGTGACTCTCCCACTAATTCCCTTTTCAGTGATATCTTCATTCACGATCCGTGTCCATCTTCCCCCTCCTTTCCGATTCGTGCTACAATTCTCCTCAACTCTCTTGACTTTCACATTGCTGTTTCGCCGCCTGTTGTCTCCCCTTCCCCCCCATGGGTTATCTCTCTCCCCAATGTTTGCACTCACCTCTCCTTCCTCTCTAAGAGATATCCTTTTGTCCCTAGCCATCACTGCCAACACGCACTCGAACACATACGTCGTAAAGGCCCCCATTTTGCCATCTTCACTGACGGGTCTAAGACTGATTCTGGGGTGGGCCTCGCTGCTGTGTCCTCTACTAAGCTCCTTCAGTTTTCTCTCCCACCCCAAGCCTCTATCTTTACTGCTGAACTTTTAGCTATCCAATCTGCTATTGACATTATACGTGACACCCCTCAACAGCCCTTTATAATTACAGTGACTCTCGTAGTGCCCTCGAAGCGCTCCGTGCTTATTCGTCCTCCCACGTAATAGTTTTAGCCATAAAACACGCTCTCCACGAGATGAGCCTACGTGGATTCCAGGTCCAGTTATGTTGGATTCCTGCTCACATCGGTGTCCGTGGCAATGAAGACGCCGATGCTGCGGCTAAGAATGCTATTTTAATGATCCCTCGCCAGCCCCACCTTCCGTTAGGTGATTGGCTGTCCTTACTCAAGCCTTCTATTCTTTGCACGTGGCAATCTCATTGGGATGCTCTACCCTGCAATAATAAACTCCGTGCAATCAAACCTTCTGTCCGTCCTTGGCCCTCGTCTTCCAGGTCTCACAGGTGTGAGGAAGTTTTACTAACTAGACTTAGGATAGGCCATTCCCGGCTAACTCACGGGTATTTGATGTCCGCTCCCCGCACTCCGCCCCCTACCTGCTCCTCCTGTCATTCCCCTCTAACTGTTCGCCACGTCTTTGACTGCCCAGATACTGCCTGTCTGCGTACGGTTTGTTTTGGTACTAAATCATTCACTGACCTTTTATCCGATTCTCCGTCATTTTCCTTCCCCCCTATCGTCCGTTTTTTGCGTCGCCTTAACCCTTCCTCCCCGGGTGTCATTTTAATATGACACCACGGCAGATGGGCAGGTACCCGGGTGTCATTTTAATAGACAGTAAGCTTGAAAGCCTATTCAGCTTGGTCTGAACGCCGTGCGTCCGACGCATGTAAACAAAGCCGATCGTTGCGTCACCGCACCTCCGAAAACAAGAAGGAGAAGACTCGTTTGTTATTGTATATCTGTATGTCGTTGTTTCAGTAGTGAAAAGATCGTCGTATTGCTAACATTGCCTGAAAATGCTCTCCACTAAAATCGTCATCACAACTGAACCAGTTGACTTAGAGAACTCTACTCAATGCCAGTCTACAGATTGGAAACCGCACTACATTTATAGATGCGTGGGAAATTTCTAGCAGTTAAAATTAACCAAAATACGGTAGCCTAGGCCTAGACGTTTTTCGGCCAGATCGCCCGGGTACGCCGCACTGTCATTAGGAGAGCTAGCCCGGGCCAGGAGGGTTAAGCTCCTTTCAGTAATCTGATCCAATCCTTCGGGCCAGACCTATGAGAGTATGGAGCTCAGTGGTCTGGTTAATCTGCTCTACATAACTAACTAACTAACTATGTTCGCCTCTCTCCAGTCCATCGGGATTTGTCCTGTATTAAACGATACCTCAAATAACATTTTCAATGGCTCTACTAACATCTCCCCTCCTTCCTTTATGATTCTTGGGTGTATCCCATCCGGTCCCGGTGACTTACTTCTGTTCATTTTTTCTATAGCCCTTCTTATTCTAGCATGGGAAAACTCTATTAGTTCCAGTGCCGGTGTCTGTTTGATGGGAATAGTAGGCACTGCATCCTCTGACTCCTAATGGTGGCTTTCCAGGCAGCCCTGTTCAGAGCTGCCTCACTTGTCAGGTTTTTCAATTCAAGGTCGGATCCTTCGTCTTTCTTGGTCTGCCCCTTTGGTACAGCTTCCTCCATGTTCATGGACTTGCATTTTTTCACCCAACTTAGTTCATCCATCCTCTCCACATGTCCAAACCATCCAACCCTGCTAGTATGCATATCATCACTGATACTCTTGATACCTAACCTCAGCTCTTCACTACATATCCTATCTTCCAGCTTGACACCACACGTCCATTTCACCATTCTCATCTCATTGCGTGCCATTCTGTTGATATCATTCGCTTTGACAGGCCACATTTGTTATTTTTTTTATTTTTTTTTATTTTTTTCCCCCCCCCCCCAACTACTCCCTCTCGGGCATAGGCTGAGAGCCTGTACATTCTACCGCTCAACACGGTGAAGCCTGTGAGGTCTCGTTCCAGTCTAGGGAGTGAGACATGCAAAGCACTTACTCACGGCCCGAAGCAGCCCCATCTCTGAAGCTGATTTGCCTCTGTGCTTCACTGTCTCACCCCATAGACTCGGACTCTCACTCTCAGAACGCCACCTATTGACCAATTAACTCGCTAGGCATTGTACCCCTGTAGCATATTTTGAAAATGGGAATATTCATACATTGCTATATAACCAGGGAACAATGAGGGTATTTTTTTGGTGTTTCGGTGTGCTTTGTAGTAATGCACTGATACTAGGTAAGTGATGTCTCGGCGCCAGGTATATTTTGATCAATAATTGGCATCAGAAATGTCTAAGCTTCATTTCTTCATATCGAGTGAAATATAGATACATGTTCCTACATTTACCCACCCTATTCAACATCTGACAGACATTAGTACAGCACAGAGCAAGCCAAACATAATGACAGCTGGGACATGACTTATTAGCACGACCATACAGCACAAATTCCATCCCAGGGCGGGTGCCCATTGAAATAGGGGAGCTATCCCCCCGCCAAAGGCGGCTTTCTAGGGCCTTTCCTAGCTGATGCTGAGAGGATTGGGTTCTAGTCATGTGGTGATGGGCTGGTCTATCAGAGTGAGAACTGAGCGATCTCTGTCATACCCATAGCTTACTCTGACTGTTCCTTTTACTTATATATTTTCTAGATCTCAAGTGACGGCGTCTCTTCCGTGGATTGACCTCCCAATCTACCAAGATTGGAAGCCAAAGTGTCAAATTTTTTCCTTTGCCCCTCAGCTTTCTCTTCATAATTGCTGAGGGGCACAGGGCCCTGGGTGGGTCTTTGGTTTCCCGGGCGTTTCTGTCGCCCTCCTCAGCTCCCCGCCATGGAGTGGCTTCGGTCACCCAGGCTTTATTGTGGTCGGCAGGGAGGGTTCTGTGGGGGCGCTCGGTTATGGCCTTGCCCTTGCCCGGGGCCTTGGGGCTGTTCGTCCAGGCAGCTTGGGGAACAACAACAACAACAACAATTCCATCCCAATAATATCTTCCCATTGACATATCAGGATTCGAACCTGGGTCCATTGGATTACCAGTCCAGTGGCAAGACCACTCCACCACACCTCCCACACCTAATGTCATTGCATTCTTCTAACACATGAAGTGTATATCTTTCCTTTCAAGGGGAGAGGAATCTTTTTATGGTAAGTACTGGCAACAGTCTGAACATAACCCAGCCTCATCTTATCCTGGCGATAGTGGCAGGCTCAGCTCCACTATGGACAGAGATGGTATCTCCCAAGTTGCAGAACTTGTCCACCATCTCCAGTGCCTCATTGCCAATGTTAACACTCATGAGCCGGTCATTAAACACAAGCTCACCTCTGCATAATATGCATGCATATTTCTCAACTTCGGACTTATACCTCGGTAGAGGTTCCTTTATTCTTGTGCAGCGCTTCTTGACGTGGTGTACTTAGCAGCGGCAGACGCTACTATTTTTCCTTCCATATATAAATTCACCAAGTGAATACTGATTCATGTGGCAACTATAAATGTATTTGCTTACAAGTTCATAAGTATATACCTTAGAAACCTAGGTACTGTAGTTGGAAGTATCTATACAAAGCTATGATGTGATTTAAGTGTTACTGGTGTTCGAGTTGAGACCTTCGCATTCAAGATCTGATAGCTATAGTGAGATGCAGTGTCGTAAATACTTTTGAGTATCCAAGCCTTGGTTTTTATTGTGAATTATTTACTGTATTAATATTGTTGATACTGGTACCTTTATTCATCTTGGTTAATTAATTTTTACAAATATATTAATGGAATTGTGCATACTGTACTAAAAAAAGTGAGTGAAATTTCAAGATTGTTTTATAACTATTAATTTGGCTTGCCATTTATATTTACACTTGTTTCATTACTATCAGCATAGCTTTTGTGGCATTCATCTGCAATAATGAGCAATTCATACCACATACCTACAATACATTGCTTCCATAAAAGGCCCCTTGAAGTTTCAAAGTAAGTTTGTCGCATAATTCCTGCCCATTTACTGTATCATTCACAAATGCCTTTAATATATTTACAAATTTCTAAACTCCTTTGGTCAGTGTTTCAGCAGTAGAAGAATTATGTCCAGCTTTTATTCCAGGGCTGGCATTTATGAATACTGTACAGGTATAGTTGGATAAGTGTAAGTACTTTATAATGAATGTCAGTGATCATTTTACCTTCTTTTGAGAGTTACATATATACAGTTGGTCCTCCATTAATGCAGCTTTCGACAATGCGGTTTTGTAGATAGATACACGGTGACATGGCGACCGAAAAAACAACAACTTTACCCACTACAGTAGCTACATTTGAGCATTTCACACCTTTTTATTCCTTTGAATGTAAAATAATTTCACTATTTATCTACTGTATATTGCATACTAATTCCTATTTATATAATCTTGGTTATAGACAGTTCCGAGTTACTTACATCCCATTTGTTTGAACCAGTTATAAAAGATATGAAAAAGTTAAAGTGAGAGCGAATTAGGAGTTACAATAATCTGGTAACTGTATGCATTATGGGAGAAAATTTGTGTTGCTCCCACTCACTAGTCTTATTATTTCTAACCAGGTATCTGATCCAGACTTACCTCACTCCATTGCCTATTTTCTTAACAAATATACCCAATACACCCCAAATAAACTTAGCCTCCTATGCAGACAACATAACACTCACATGCACACACCATGACCCAAACACAGCAACAGATCTTCTTCAACCCTATCTCAACACACTACATGGCTGGTGCACTACAAACAGACTTAATCTAGCCCCAGCCAAATCCACCGCAACCCTGCTCACAAGCTGGACAGGAGAACACGAATACATCCCTCGACTCACCATAAACAACACACCCCTAACACATACACACACACACAAATTCCTAGGAGTAACATATGATACTCATATGACATTCAAACAGCACACCACAAACATTAAAAAGAAACTGACACCCAGACTTAACGCCCTCAGGTCACTTGCTCACACAAAATTTGGACACAACAAAGGAACCACCACCACAGTTTATAAACAATACATAAGATCAGTGATGGAATACACAAGCCCAGCCTGGGCTTCTAACCTAGCTGAAACACATCACAAGACCTTACAGACTATTCAAAACAAAGCCCTAAAAATCATTACAGGCTGCACAGCTACTACACCCACAGATCACCTACATCAAGAAACCAAAATCCTCAAAGTCAAAGACCATCTGGACATGAGAGGCACCCAATTTCTGGCAGCAGCCTCTACGAACCAAAACCACCCACTACACTATTTCCTTTAACCCAGCGCAGATTAAGAGGCGACTTAATTCAAGTGTTCAAAATCATCAAAGGCATCGACAATATGAACTGTAGTAAGTACTTCACTATCGACCAATCTAATTACACGCGGGGAAACGGATGCAAAATTATTGGTAAATCTTTTAACTCACACGAAGCTAAAAAAATTCTTCTTCAATCGAGTTGTCAACTTATGGAATGGGCTTCCCCAAGATGTTATAGACTGCAGCACCGTTGATTCATTTAAACTTCGCCTAGACAAATATCTCGCATCAAACCCGCGACTAACTGCGTTTGTAAATGAATAACTTTATTTTATCCTCCCCTCAGTTACTAACCCATCTGTCCTCTACTAACTTCCCAATCCTGCCACGGACATTAGTTCCAGGGCAGTAGTTCCCTTTCCAATGTTCCCTTACCCACTCTAAACCACTGTTTGGACACTTGATCCTCAGTGTTTTGGATGACAAGCAGCCTAGAAGGGTCACTAGACCTGTTGTTGATTGATTTTCTTTGTACTCCTTTGTACCTGCCTGGGATGTAACACAGCACCCCATACCATCAAACACATCATAGAAGACTGCGTTTCACACAACCACTTACGCCAACAACACAATCTACACTCAATGAGAGCTCTGTGGGAAAGCCCGATCGCGGCCATGGCCTTCCTCAGGGACTCGGGGATGTTCGGCCAGGCAGCTTAGGGAACAATAACAACAACAAACCTCATCATTGTCGGTGGTAATTACTGTACTGTAGTTTTTTCGTAGTCCTAGCCAGTCAATATAATGTGTTATTGTAATTGAAACAACAACTACTGGAACAATTATATAATACAGTTGTGTTCAATGACCCGCCTGATAGTATCAATTTTGGTAGTGTGTAAATAAAATTTGCTACTTGGGCAATATGGTTGCCGGACAGAGGTAGCGCTGAAGCTGGCTCCATTGTTAGTCAGAAATTGCTGGGGGAAGTTCAGAGAGCTGTTGCTTCTCTTGACCATGAGAGGACTCCCATACCTTGAAGGGAAGGTGTATGCCTCATGTGATACGAGTGCAATGACTTATGCCTCAGAGACGTGGCTGGTTAAAGTGGAGGATATTAATATAATGAATCGGAATGACGAGAATGGTGAGATGGATATGTGGGGTTAACTTCAAGGATGGGGTATCGAGTGAGGAACAAGAAGGCGTCTGGGCATAGGAGTATCAGTGAAATGATGTGTGCGAGCAACCTTGGTTGGTTTGTATACGTGGAGAGAATGGATGATCAGAATTGGGGAAAAAATTATAGACTGTGAACGTGGGAGGAGCTGCGTGTAGGGGTAGACAAAGAAAGATGTGGGATCAGGTACTGTACTTCGGTCCGATCTCAAAACAAAGAACTTTACTACAGAGGCAGGCCAAAACAGGGTTGAAGGGAATGCCGCCGATAGGACTTGAGACCTAAGCCACACTCTGTGGACGAAACGGTGTTTAACCCATCTGGCCCAGCTGTACTCGTTAGCTCCTTACCGAGTTTTCCCCGTGTTGCATGGCTGTGCTCAATAGCTCTATTGCATTATTTCATGGCTTAACGCTCATTCCACGGGCCCTTCACACCATTAAATTTTCCCACCATCGCTGGAAACGTCTGTTTTGGTGAATT
Organism: Paralithodes platypus; assembly: GCA_032716605.1. Classification (NCBI taxonomy): domain Eukaryota; kingdom Metazoa; phylum Arthropoda; class Malacostraca; order Decapoda; family Lithodidae; genus Paralithodes; species Paralithodes platypus. Next base: position 517,837 of record CM064522.1, on the reverse strand, counting down.
CTCAGCATTTTGGCGCGCTTATAAATACACAAAAGAATGGCCTTACCTGTGTTATATAATACAGTACTGTATATCCAGCGGCAGTAGTCGTTATCTTGCGATAGGTGAAGACTAGAAGTCTCTAGACCAAGTGGTTCAGTTTATATAGTGAAAATAAGTAGCTCAGTTATGGCAGTCGGTAGCTTAGAATCAGTGTTTACTCCCAGTTTTTGTTATTTACCGATACTCATATATCTGCAAATACATGGCCTAACCTAGTTTATACAGTATACATACTAAATTATAATCTATATTTTATTAATTTCACCACAACACTAAACACCCCCAATGAAATTAATTAAAAGACAAAATAACTAATCAAAATCGCTATGTGGAAACAACGCTTATGTAAAATAATGATTTATAAATAAAAGAACACAATCCACCACATAGGGTGTACATTACTACATGTGCAAGTTAATCTGTTTCCCAAGCAAACTAATCGCACACATAACAATGCACTGTAGTCACGTTCAAGGAATCAGTCAATTTGGGAAGTCGGGGACATTCTGGTAAATTTTACATACTAAAGTCAGTAATTGGTGTTGTCTTGCGATGGGGAAGACTAGAACATTGTACATTAAGCGGTTATAGTGCGAGGTGGAATATAAGACCCGGTGTTTGGGGAAAATATCGAGCGTCATTCGAATGCGGCGACGTTTTAGCTGCGGCCACGGCTATTTTACATTGGTTCAACAATTTATTATGCATTATGTAATAATAATTATTATTATTATTATTATTATTATTATCATTATTATTATTATGTAATAATATTAATTATTGATTACTGATTTATTTCACCATTATAACCATTCCTAAGTCACTGTCGTCTGCTTTCATGCATCGTTTGGGACTCAGGAAAATCAAGACAAGCATTCGTAAGGCTTGCTTGAAGGCAGGAGTCACATGACTGGTTGGCTGTGTGTTCTTGTTCTTGTTGGTTATACGGACCACCCGTTAAGACAACAAATCTTTCTCTAGAGCAGTGTTAAGTGGTTTTAAGCCTTAGAATATCCCTTAGGTTTCTCAGAGGCCATCCGGGTCCCACTGGGAAAGCTGCTAATGGCTTCTGATAGGTCATCCGTGTTACAAGGGTTAAAACTTCTTGAAATGGCACTAGAGAAAGTTTTGTTGTCTTAGTGGATGGTCAGATTAACCCTTTCACGACCATATGACGCAGAGGTTGCCAGATTAGCAATAAGAAATAGAGTTCTCTCACTCTCATAATTACCTCTCCAAAATTAGTTTTCTGCCCACAGCTAACTCAAAGACAACTGCAGAGGTTAAAGTAACTAAATTAAAGGTTTCTAAATACCCCTGACGGTAACAAAGGCTTTAAAGTATCCCTAATAGGCTCAAAATTGCATCAAGAACGTGAGAGGGTTAACCAACAAGAACTAAATTTACATAGCCAGAAGTCAGTCAGCCAACTCTTGCTTGCATGCAACCCTAACGAAAGCATGTACTGTATTGATTTTCCTTAGTCCCAAACGATGCATGAAAGCAGTCGACAGTGCCTTAGGAATGGTTACAATAGTCAACTAAATCAGTAATCAATAGCTGCGGTTGTGGACGGCCATTGTTCACTTCCTCACCCTATAAACTCCGGTGTTCCTCAGGGCTCTGTCCTATCTCCTATTCTCTTTCTAATTTTTATAAATGATCTCCTTAACTGTACCTTAATTCCCATCCATTCATACGCAGACGACTCAACCTTACACTACTCCATTAGTTTTTCAGAACGCCCCAGCCAGCAATCCCTCAACGACAAACGTAATGAAGCCATAGAACTCTTAAATTCTGATCTAAATACTATTTCCAATTGGGGCAGAGAAAACCTTGTTAACTTTAATGCTTCCAAAACCCAATTTCTCCATCTATCTACCAGTCAGGATCTCCCAGCGGACTATCCCTTATTCTTCAACAATACAAAAATCAACCCTTCATCTTCTCTCAATATTCTTGGTGTCTCTTTTTCTTCTGCTCTCATTTGGAAGGACCATATTACCAGTCTTGCTAAGGCAGCCTCCCAGAAGCTGGGTGTGCTCAACCGCCTTAGGGGGTTCTTTTCCCCTGCACAGCTTCTTGCTCTGTACAGGGGCATAGTGCGCCCTTGTATTGAGTATTGTTCACATGTGTGGGGAGGTTCCTCTCACACCGCTCTCCTAGACAAAGTTGAAAGGAAGGCCTTTCGTATCATTAACTCCCGTCCACTCACTCACTCTCTGCAATCTCTCTCTCTCCGCCGCAATGTTGCATCTCTCTCGCTATTCTATCGCTACTATAATAATCAGTGTTCCTCAGAGCTATACCAGTGCATACCACCTCCTTTACGTAGGGCACGTGGTACCCGTCTTGCAACTCAATCCCACCCCTACTCTGTGCAACTCTCCAACCCAAGAGTGAAACGTTACTCTCAAACTTTCTTCTACTCAACATCTGAGCTCTGGAACTCTCTCCCAGAATCAGTCTTTCCCTCTTCCTATGACTTAAATTGCTTCAAACTCCGTGTGTCCAGGCATTTTGGCTCGAACGTCCCTTGATTTTGGCCCTGTCACTCTTTCAACTATGGGGGAGGCACTCGCTATAGGCAGTTATGCCTTTTGCCTCCCTCAATCACATAGAAAAAAAAAAAAAAAAAAAAATCAATATTAATACACAAGACATAATCCTTAATCAATAATCAATTGTTGAACGAATGTAAATTGACCATAGCCATGGCTGCCGATACTGCATCGCCACATTTGAACAGTTCTCATGAGTAACAGGCCAAAACACTCCATTTTATTTTCCACCTCACACAATAACCACTTAAAGTGTTCTAGCCTTCACCCATCGCAAGATAACACAGAGTACTGCCTCTGGTATGGTATAACCTAGGTTAGGCCATTTATTTGCAGAGATATTTGTATCCGTAAATGACGAAACTCGAGAATTCACACAGATCTAGGCTCACGGCGGCCATAACTGACCTACTTATTTTTACAATAAAAACAGAACCACTTGGTCTAGAGACTTCTAGTCTTCACCTATCACAAGATAACAAGTGCTGCCTCTGGATATGTATATATAACGTAGGTTAAGCCATTTTTTTTTGCATTTTTATAAGCGCGCACAAATCTTGAGAATTCTATGTTTCACCCAGATCCAGCTCTGACGGGATGGTTTAAATGGCCGTTCGGCGAGGGTTAACCCAGCGGCTGTGACAATCCTCTCGAGAGATTTTACTAGTGCTGGATGGGAGGAGGGGCGTCGACTGACTGGGGACAGAGGTGCATGGGGGCATTTCGTTTGTGGCCATACCTTCGGGGATCACAGCGCCCGGCAATAGATAGATAGATCCAAACAAATATCATTATCACATACAGTACCTTATTTCACCTTGAGCCCTCAAGCAACAGTTCTACCACTTGTGTGTTTGTTTACATGTATGTGAGAAAAAATCAATCGATACTCCTGTGTGTGTGTGTGTACTTACACACTACCTGCAAGAACGATATCAGGAAGTTTAGCTTCCCCTATAGATGTATTGACAAATGGAATGGGCTGGAGGAGGAGGTGGTAGGGGCAAGGAACATCCATATTTTCAAGAAAAAATTGGATAAAAAGTAGACGGAGAGACGGGACAACACGAGCTTAGCTCAACTCCTGTAAACTACAATAAGGTAAATACACTAGTACTTAACACTAGTTGTATTTGCGGGAGTGAGCATGCTCGTTAATTCCCGCCTCCTAAGATATGTTTGTCATACCGTGCTTTGAAACTATGCACTGATGGTGCAGACACTACTTCGGCTGGCAATTTGTTCCACCCACTAATCGAGTTGGTAGGAAATCTTTTACTTTTCAGATCAGATTTACTATTAGGCACTTTCAGTTTGTAGCTGTGTGCGCGTATGTGTATGTGTGTCGATCACGTGGTCGGGGGAGTGACCTCAGACCAAAGCCAGACATACTCACTCACTGTCACTCAGTCCCAGACTGACCCTGGAGTTAGGCGCACTGATACTTTCATGTGATGGTAGGTGGGGGTGCTTGTGAGTAGGGGGAAATTGGGAGAGGCTTTGGGGGGGGTGCAGGAAAAGCTGGGGATGGATCCTAGTTCATCACTAGGCTTTGAGCCCGCATAAAATTTAATTGCATGGTGCAAAACGTGAAAACACATATACGCATTACCCGGGATTGTGGCACACAACCCTATCGACACTAATACGCGTCACTTGAAATTTAAGGGCTTATTAAATGGTGCCACATATGTTTTCATGGGTGATGCGTATTAGCCTAATTGTGTAAGCATATACAGACACAACTGTACTGTCATTGCAATTACAACTACAGTACAGTACATACAAGAATGGAAACCCTGAGGACCCTTTAAACTATAGACCAGTTTCACTTACTAGTATTGTATGCAAGATTTGTGAAAAGCTAATTAGGAAGAGATGGATGAAAATGTTGGAGAGAAAGAAGATAATAATGCCAAAGCAATTTGGATTCAGAGAAGGGACATCTTGTGTTACCAGTTTGCTATGTTATTACAGTAGGGTGATAGATGTACTCCAAGAAAGAGGCGGATGGGTGGACTGCGTCTACTTAGACCTTTCCAAAGCATTCGATAAGGTACCACATAAGAGATTGTTATCTAAGCTTGAGATGATAGGATGTGTCAGGGGGAGTTTGCTGAACTGGATGGAGAGCTATTTAACAGATAGAGAAATGAGGACCAACATTAGAGGAACTTACTCATCGTGGCAGAAAGTTGAGAGTGGTGTGCCACAGGGATCTGTGTTGGCACCTCTTATGTTCCTTATGTACGTGAATGACCTGCCGATAGACATAAACTCCTACATGTCAATGTTTGCAGATGACGTAAAAATTATGAGACAAATAACAAATATAAGTTGTTCTTGTTGTTGTTCCCTAAGCTGCCTGGCCGAACAGCCCCGAGTCCCTGAGGAAGGCCATGGCCACGATCGGGCTTTCCCACAGAGCTCTCATTGAGTGTAGATTGTGTTGTTGGCGTAAGTGGTTGTGTGAAATGCAGTCTTCTATGATGTGTTTAATGGTATGGGGTGCTGTGTTACATCCCGGGCAGGAGTCGACAACGGAGTCATCCAGTCTCTTCTGATAGCTCAGGAGAGCTGGATGGTGTCCGCATCTCAGCCTGGCCAGGTGGACTCTGTCCTCGCGAGGAAGGGAGGATTCGGAAGGATGGATTTCGGGAGGTCGTGCATGCAGCTGCGTGTTGTCTGTGAGTGAGTGGATGGATCGGTGAGAGATATGAGTATGGATGTGCTTCTGGAAGTTGGTTCGGGGTGGACAGGGAGGGAGAGGACAATAATTGTGTGTGATACCGTGTGCTGGGTGTTGTTTTGATATTTCTTGGTGTCTGTGGGTGTGTTGCCATGTAGTTTAGTGGGTGGTCTTGGTTCGTGGAGGCTGCTGCCAGGAATTGAGTGCCTCTCATGTCCAGATGGTCTTTGACTTTGAGGATTTTGGTTTCTTGATGTAGGTGATCTGTGGGTGCAGTAGCTGTGCAGCCTGTAATGATCTTCAGGGCTTTGTTTTGAATAGTCTGTAAAGTCTTATGATGTGTTTCAGCTAGGTTAGAAGCCCAGGCTGGGCTTGCGTATTCCATCACTGATCTTATGTATTGTTTATATACTGTGGTGGTAGTTTCTTTGTTGTGTCCAAATTTTGTGTGAGCAAGTGACCTGAGGGCGTTAAGTCTGGGTGTCAGTTTCTTTTTAATGTTTGTGGTGTGCTGTTTGAATGTCATATGAGTATCATATGTTACTCCTAGGATTTTGGGTGTGTGTGTATGTGTTAGGGGTGTGTTGTTTATGGTGAGTTGAGGGATGTATTCGTGTTCTCCTGTCCAACTTGTGAGCAGGGTTGCGGTGGATTTGGCTGGGGCTAGATTAAGTCTGTTTGTAGTGCACCAGCCATGTAGTGTGTTGAGATCGGGTTGCAGGAGATCTGTTGCTGTGTTTGGGTCATGGTGTGTGCATGTGAGTGTTATGTCATCTGCATAGGAGGCTATGTTTATTTGGGGCGTATTGGGTGTAGTTATATCATGCATGTACAGATTGAAGAGTGCGGGCGATAGGACGGGTCCTTGTGGGACTCCGTTTGGAAAGTTTCTGATTTTAGATGACTGACCGGCAAAAGATACGTGTGCACATCTGCCTGCTAGGAAGTTGGCCAGCCACCTTTTTGTGTTGTGCATGTTTGTGTTGTAGATTTTGTTTGTTAGGTTGTGGCGGGGGATGGCATCGAAGGCTTTACTAATGTCGAGTGTGGCTAATAGTGATCTGTGTGGTGGTCTAGCTGAGTTGATGCCGTCGAAAGCTCTTTGTGTAAGGTCTGTGAGAAGAGTGTTTGTGGAGTGCAGTGGCCTAAAGCCATGTTGTGTTGGAGCTAGGGGTAGGTCGGGTGTAATTAGTTGTAATACTAGGCGTTCCATGACTTTGGAGGGGGATCAAAGGAGTGTGATTGGGAGGAGGGTAGCGTGGGGTCTTTGTTGGGTTTGGGGAATGTGATGATACCATGCTTCCAAATGTCTGGTATTGTGTTGTGTGAATAGCTGTAGTTTGATATGTTAGTGAGTGCTTGTATGCCTTGTGGTCCCAGGTGTCTGAGGTGTATGTTGCTTATGTTGTCTAGGCCACAGGTGGGTGAGTGCTTGAGATTGTTGATGATATGCTTTGTCTGGTGATTGGTGAAGGGTGTATAGTCAGGGTCTGTGGGGAATTGTCTCTTACGTCGGATGACACGTCGGTCGTCTTTGTGAGGTTTTAGGTGGCTGACATGTGAGAAGTGATTGATGAGAGTGTTTGCTTGTTGTTTACATGAAGGAGTAGAGTTTGTTGTTGTGATTGCAGCATGTGATTGTGTTTTGTTGCTGTTGGAAAGTGTGATGCTGTTTAGTGTTTTGTAGAGTTTTTTGGGGTTTGTTTTGTGATCAAGTGTTTGTAGGAAGTTATTCCAATTTAGTTTTTGTTGTTCTTGTATTTTGTTGAGTGCTTGAATTTGTTGTGTGATGTCTTGTGTGTGGGGTGCTGGGGAGTGTTTCAGTATGTCGCGTTGTCTGATGAGGTTTTGAATTTCTGGTGTGAAGTTGGGGTTGTGTCTTTTTCTGTTACCTCTTGGAATGTGTTTCTTGTCAGCGTTTTGGATAGTTTTATTGAGTATGTGTACAGCATTGTTGATGTTAGTGATGGGTGTACTGTTTAGAGTTGTGAAGTGTTGTTCTGTCTCATTTGTGAATGCTTCCCAGTTAGCTCTTTTATAATTGGTGTATGTGTGTTTGTGGCTAGCTGGGGTGAGTCTGGTTTTGGTGGTGATAATGATCGGGAGGTGGTCAGAGCCTAAGGTTCTGACCACCCTCCAGGATGTTGTGGGGGCGAGTTCTGGGGAGCAAAAGGTGATGTCTGGAGATGATGGGTTATAGAGGGCTTGGTGAGGAATATGGGTATGTTGATGGATGTCGTTAAGGATGATAAGGTTATCGGTTTGGTTTTGTAGTACCAGCCCTCTGTCTGTGTCGGGGTTGTCGACAAACCAGGCCGACTTCTTGGCGTTGAAGTCACCACCCAGGATGATGTGTGGGGTGTTTGTGATGTGTTGTAAGTGTGGTCTGTATTCATTTGGTACTGTAGGGGATGTTTGGGGAGGGATGTATGTGTTTATGATGGTTATGTTGGAGTTGTTGCCAGTGCGTATTTTAATTGACTGTATTTCTGTTGTGTTATCATTTGGGGGGAGGAGGGATTTGGTTTGTACACTGGTTACTATGTATGATATTTCTTTGTGTACCAGGGTGATGAGTCCACCGCCCCCGCCGACAGCCCGGTCTTGTCTGATGGGGGTGAAATTATGAAATGTGGGTGTTTTTTGTGTTGTGCGGAGTTTTGTTTCTTGTAAGATGGCAATGTGTATGTTGTGTTGTTTGATGAAGTGTGAGAGTTCGTGTTTCTTTGTGTTGATGCCATCTATGTTCAGTTGAAGAATGTTAATGTTATGTGCACGATGTATGTTGGGTGCTGCTGCACGAGGATGGGCTGGGGGTTGGGATGGGTGAGGTGGGGGTGGGGATTGGGGAGCAGGAGATGGGGGTTGGAATGGATTAGGATGGGGTTTGGTGTGTTGAGTTGAGGATGTGGATGGTATGGGAAGGTTAGGTGGGTTAGGGAGGAGAGGTGGACGGGTTTTAGGGGGGGGAGTGGATGATATGGGAAGGTTAGGTGGGTTGGGGAGGAGAGGACGGATTTTAGGTGAGGGATTTGACTGGGAGAGGGAGGGGCATGAGGAACAGGTCCAAGTGTTTGTGTAGTGTTTCTTGGAGGCAAGTGTTGTGCAGGTGAAGTGGGTCCAGTTCCTGCATGAATTGCAGAGAACTGAACCCTTAGTATGGCGACTCGAAGTGATGGGTTTTGAGCAAGTTGGACATATGTATGTGTACGTGGGTCGGTTGCTCTCAATGTCTCCGGCTAGAAGAAGTCTTCGAGAAATGACAGCCGGAGAGTCATTTCTCGGTGTAGGAAAACTGTGTGATGTGTGTGTGTGGTGTGAGAGGTGTGGAAATTCCCGGCGCGACCGAAGCCGCTCCAAGGACCCGTGCCCCCAGGGAGGGGGCAGGGGATGGTTGTGACGGTTTGGCTCCCGAAACTGCTCCCCGCGGCCGGCATCCGGTTTTCCTCCACTGGTCGTTGATTTTGTCTTCGGCAGTGGAGGGTCGGCAGCCATCCGCAGTTGGTAGTCTCGGGAGGTGGCCCCACGGCGTAGACGCCGCCACATCAGGACACATATAAGTAGTTGTGAGGAGCTGCAAGGGGATTTAGATAAAATATACGAATGGAGCACCAAGTGGAAAATGAAATTTAATATAAGTAAATGTCATGTGTTGAATATGGGAAGAAGTGTGAATAGACCAAATTGGGAGTACAGGATGGGAGATAATATAATTAGCAAGGCCGAAAAAGAAAAGGATTTAGGGTTGATTATACAAGATAACTTGTCGCCAGAGAAACATATTAACAAGCTCTTTAGCGGAATGTATGCAATGGCTGGGAATATGAAAGTTGCTCTGAACTACTTGGATGAGAACATGTTAGCGAAGATTATAAAAAGTATGATTAGACCAAGATTGGAGTATGCAGCAGTGGTGTGGTCCCCGCATCTTAAGAAGCATATTCACAAGTTAGAAAGAATCCAGAGAGCAGTTACTAGATTGGTTCCAAGTCTTAGAGAACTGCCATATGAAAGGAGGCTAGATAAATTAAATTTACCGAGTCTAAAAGAGAGGAGAGAGAGGGGAGACATGATAATGATATACAAGTGCACCCGAGGGCTAGAGAGGCTGGATAGGGAGGATATATTAATTATGGATACAGGAATAACTAGAGGCCACAGCTACAAAGTAAAAAGACCTACCTGCAAGAACAATATCAGGAAGTTTAGCTTCCCCTATAGATGTATTGACAAATGGAATGGGCTGGAGGAGGAGGTGGTACGGGCAGGGAACATCCATATTTTCAAGAAAAAATTGGATAAAAAGAGACGGGACAACACGAGCTTAGCTCAACTCCTGTAAACTATAATTAGGTAAATACAGTACAGTTGTTGTTGTTGTTGTTGTTCCCCATGCTGCCTGGCCGAACAGCCCCAAGAGCCCGAGCAAGGCCAAGGCCATAACCGAGCGCCCCCACAGAACCCTACCCGCTGACCACAATAAAGCCTGGGTGACCGAAGCCACTCCATGGCGGGGAGCTGAGGAGGGTGCGGAAACGCCCGGGAAACCAAAGCCCCACCCAGGGCCCTGTGCCCCTCAGCAATTATGAAGAGAAAGTTGAGGGGCAAGGGAAAAATGTGACGCTTTGGCTTCCAATCTTGGTAGATTGGGAGGTCAATCCACGGAAGAGACGCCGTCACTTGAGATCTAGAAAATATATAAGTAAAAGGAACAGTCAGAGTAAGCTATGGATATGGCAGAGATTGTTCAGTTCTCACTCTGATAGACCAGCCCATCACCACATGACTAGAACCCAATCCTCTCAGCATCAGCTAGGAAAGGCCCTAAAAAGCCGCCTTTGGCGGGGGGATAGCTCCCCTATTTCAACCCTTTTTGGGGTTGGGCACCCGCCCAACAGTTGTTGTTGTTGTTGTTGTTTTTTCCCAAGCTGCCTGGCCGAACAGCCCCAAGGCCCCGAGCAAGGCCAAGGCCATAACCGAGCGCCCCCACAGAACTCTCCCCCGCGACACAATAAAGCCTGGGTGACCGAAGCCACTCCATGGCGGGGAGCTGAGGAGGGTGCGGAAACGCCCGGGAAACCAAAGCCCCACCCAGGGCCCTGTGCCCCTCAGCAATTATGAAGAGAAAGTTGAGGGGCAAAGGAAAGATGTGACGCTTTGGCTTCCAATCTTGGTAGATTAGGAGGTTAATCCACGCAAGAGATGCCGTCACTTGAGATCTAGAAAATATATAAGTAAAAGGAACAGTCAGAGTAAGCTATGGGTATGGCAGAGATCGCTCAGTTCTCACTCTGATAGACCAGCCCATCACCACATGACTAGAACCCAATCCTCTCAGCATCAGCTAGGAAAGGCCCTAGAAAGCCGCCTTTGGCGGGGGGATAGCTCCCCTATTTCAACCCTTTTCGGGGTTGGGCACCCGCCCAACAGTACTGTACTGTACTGTACTGTACTAGCATATCATTGATTGGCTAGGGATATGCCAAAATTATAGTAATTATTAATGATGATGATAATAATGTATGTATGTATGTATGTATGTACTGTATATACTCAAACCCAATCCCCACTTTTCCTTATTTTTTTAATAATACAGTAATAATAATAATAATGATAATAATAATAATAATAATAATACAGTAATAATAATATAAATAATAATTTATCTTTTCTTTTTCAAAAGAAAAACCACTAACTCCACCGACAATGATTGGCTTTGGCTAGGAATACGGTCCTGTCTAAACAAATGGTAACCTATTCAGATATTGCCTCACTCTTTTGGACAAAGTATAAAAGACAATTTAAAACTTAAATTACTGCAGTTACAGAATTTTTAAAAATTTGCACTTCTAACCCGATTATTGTGAAAGAGGGGGTTGGTTTATTGTCATTTGTTTCAATGTAAGGATGCAAGTAACCCAGAATGTTCTCAGGCTGTACTCTCTGAAATATTTTGCTGTTTGCACTTTAGTTCTGAGGAGGAGGGAGAGGTCCATGAGGCAAGCAGTGACGCTGGGGATGCCATCGTTGCCCGGCCCCATCCCTTGGTCTCCATCTCCATCATCAATCCGGAGGAGATCCCTGACGTACCCAAGAACCGCTTCCTGTTCCGCGCTGGTCCAGAAAACAATGAAGGGGGTGGGGGGGAGGGCAGGCCAGACCGCTCCAGGGAACAGCGTAGAGAAACACACTGCAATGTTCGGGCCTATACCAAGAGTGGACGCAAGGTCAAGGGACGGGGTTCATTGGTAAGATCATGTTAGTTATGTGTGTGTGATTACAAGTTTACATAAATATACTATATTCAGTAAAATCCCTATCTTTCAAGCTGATTGTGGAAGACCTTGTTCGGAAGTGTAAAACACTTCAGTCTTATAGACTTTTGCTTAGACCATGGTGATAGTCAGAACCAGACACCAAGTGTCCAGGTATTTACCTTGCTTTCCTGGACTTTGTCCAAAAGAGAGTTAAATATCCAGACTGAAATACCATTCTTCAAATATTTACCTCAGTTATATGGAACTTTACCTCGAATCTGACTGGTAGAGTCCAGACTGGATGCCTAGTCTGGAAGCTCTGGGTTGCTTGTTCCTCGGGGCCTGAAAGAAAGGGTTATACTCTATATATAATGTGGCACCCTATTGTCCTTACTGAACCACTTTCCTTTCTTGATAATACACCATTTGTTATGTTTACATGTGTGTGAGGAAAAATCAATCGATACTCCTGTGTGTGTCTGTGCGTGCGTGCACTATAGTTAGTGAGTACTGTATTTATTTTTATATATAGTTAATATCTTGGCAAATTGGATTTTGATATAACATTTTGATATAAATTTTAGTTTCTTTATTCATACAGAATTTAGTCAAAATTTACCAGAAAGTCCCAGACTTCCCAAATTGACTAATTCCTTGAACGTGACAATAGTGCGTTGTTATGTGTGCGATTAGTTTGCTTGGGAAACAGATTAACTTACTCATGTAGTGGTGTACACCTTATGTGGTAGATTAGTGCTGATATTGTAGCAGTTACTGAAGCATGGCAAATCACCCCAGAAATATGCGTGATACAAGACTATGACCTCTTTCACCAACTTCGGACAGAGAGGAGGGTGGGAGGATTAGCTATTTTCGCCTGGAAACAGCTGTGTGCATCTCGCCTGGATATTGAGGTCCCGGAGGGAATCGAAGCACTCTGGGTGAGAGTTAATCCCCCCTCCCACCCTCGTCACACTGCCTCCATTATCTACTGTGTGATCTACCACCCACCACGCTCACCCACCGGCCCCGCACTAATCAACCACATCATCGATACATGTGATGATCTCAAACTCCAATTTCCATCATCCAAGTTGGTGGTTTGTGGGGATTTCAATGAACTAGACACCTGTGAGATTCAAGAACAGCTGCATCTTTCACAAATTGTTGACTTCCTCACCCACAACCACAACACTCTTGACCTTATTTTGACGGACATTGATGAGCAGTACCTCCCACCTGAACCTTTACCTCCTGTGGGACGCAGCACTCATCTCTCTCTCTGTGTCCACCTGCCCCTACCACCTCCCATCAACAGACCCCCGTCATCCAGACCTACCGACCAACGCCAGACTCTGCAATGCGGGGGTTTGGGCAGTGGTTGGTTCATTACCCGTGGACGGAGGTTCTCACTGAAGAAGATGTTAATGCCAAATGGGACAACTTTGTATCTACCACCACCGAAGCCTACCACCACTTCTTCCCCACCAAGAGGACCAAAATGCACCCCTCTGACGTCCCATGGATTACTCCTCGGATCAAGAGACTGATGCAGAATCGGAACAAGGCCTTCTACACGGACAACAATCACTACAAGGACCTACGCAACATTGTGATAAGGGAAATCCGTTGGGCGAAGAAGTCCTACTACCCTACAAAGATTCATCATTTAAAACAAACCAATTTCAGTCAGTGGTACTCTAAAATTTAGAATCTTTGTGGCTTAAGTAGTGGGACTCCTTCGATCCCCTGTGTTTCCCCATGTCCCTCGTGAAGATGCACCTGAACTGATAAATAATCACTTCTCTACCATCTGCCAAACCCTCCCCAAACTAGACCGCACCAACCTCCCTGCCTTCCTCCCATCCCCTTCCCCCCCAGTAACTGTTCAAGAATATGAAGTGGCCAAAAAGCTTTCCAGTTTCAAATAAAAAAGATCAACAACCCCAGTAGACCTACCCATGAAAATATACAAAGAATTTTCGGTGGAATTTGCCACCCCCCTTTGCTCGATAATTAATGCCTCCTTAACCCTCTGTTCCCGGAAGGGCTCTTGAACGCCCATAAAAAAGCATACACGAGCTGCCCGGAAGGGCTCTTAAACACCCATGACGTCAAAGCCTGTGAGCTTGGTGTGCGAGGCGTCGGTCCGACGCATGTAAACAACAGCCGGCTGGACCGACGCTCCGCATCTCCGGCCACAAGAAGGAGAGCGTCGCTTGTTCGTGTGTGCCTGTATGTTGTTGTTAAGTATCGAAAAGTGGTGTAAAGTGGCTGTTTTGGCCATAAAGTTATCTCCAATGAAATCATCATCACAGCTCAACCAGTTGACTTAGAGAGCTCTACTTAATGCCATTCTACAGGTAAATAACACAGCTACGCTTGGGGATGTGTGGGAATGCGGGAAGCAGTCTGATTAACGAATATACGGTAGCCTAGCCTAGACGTTTTTCGGCCAAAACACCCGGGTTTCGAGGAATATATATATAATAAATAGCCGGGGCTGGAGGGTTAAGGCAAAGTAAATGCCCTGCAGACTGGAAAACTTCATACGTCACTCCAATTCCCAAAACCCCCTCCCCACATTCTCTTAATGAACTCAGACCAATTGCCATAACGCCCATCCCTAGTCTAATCTGTGAGGACTTTGTATTCACCTGGGCTTACTCACAAATCCGTCACTTGATAGATCCCCAACAGTTTGGCAACGTAAAAACCTCCTCCACCACTCACTGTCTTATTAGCTTCCTAGATTATATTTACACAAATCTTGAGAAGAGAAAGACTTCCCTCGCCCTTGCCTTTATTGACTTCAGGAAAGCATTTGACCTTGTTGACCACACCATCATCATCAACAAGGCCATAAAGTTGGGGCTACATCCTACCCTGGTTGCGTGGTTGACCGACTTCCTTAGTGACAGACGACAAGCAGTACGATACCAAGGCTTCATCTCCACCTTCCTAGACATCACATGTGGAGTCCCACAGGGCACAAAGATGGGGCCTCTATTGTTCCTCATCTTGATTAATGATGCCCTAAAGGACACCCCATTCCACTGGAAGTACATGGACGACTCGACAGTCGGCATTACTGTCGATAACACCTCCCCTAACTATGACCCCCTACAAGACATCCTCGACCGTCTTCAAGCCTGGACCACAGACAATCATGTGACTATCAATCATGACAAGACAGTGGTCATGCACATCAACACCTCCGTTACCGACGTTCCTCCACCCACTGTCACAATTGGTCCTCATCCCCTTCAGCTTGTTGAGTCCACCAAACTCCTCGGAATCACTGTGGACAACAAACTGAACTGGAAGAAACATGTAACTACCACAGTCAGGACCGCCACATACAAGTTGTTTATGCTAAGGCGGTTGAGATCCCTGGGGGCGCCGGAGAATGAGCTGAAGAGTATTATATAACATCTTCATACTCCCTAAGCTCACCTACGCCTCTCCCGCCTGGTCCTCCTCTCTAACCCTGACACAACAACGTCAATTGGAGAGAGTGCAGAGGAGGGCATGCAGGATCATCCTGGGTGGCACATATCCAGGGTACGAGGAAGCTCTCACCACCCTTAGCATACCTGCACTTTCAACCCACCACTACAACACACTCAAACAGTTTACATCTAAGCTGCTTGTTCACCCATGACACAGAAACTTACTTCCACCAGACGCCCCTAGACCAACACGTGCAGCTCGTCACTTCAACACACTCCAACCAATAAGAGCAAGAACTGACAGATATAAAAATAGTCCTATCCCAACCATTGTAAATATTATTAATAATGTGTAATAACGGCCTGTCACACCATATATACGCGCCCACCTTTAATAATGTATGCATAAGTGTGTGTGCGTGTGTGTATTAGAATATAATTATGTATGTATTTGCTTGAGTTTGTTTATGTATTTTTTTTTTTTTTTTTTTTTCTATGTGATTGAGGGAGGCAAAAGGCATAACTGCCTATAGCGAGTGCCTCCCCCATAGTTGAAAGAGTGACAGGGCCAAAATCAAGGGACGTTCGAGCCAAAATGCCTGGACACACGGAGTTTGAAGCAATTTAAGTCATAGGAAGAGGGAAAGACTGATTCTGGGAGAGAGTTCCAGAGCTCAGATGTTGAGTAGAAGAAAGTTTGAGAGTAACGTTTCACTCTTGGGTTGGAGAGTTGCACAGAGTAGGGGTGGGATTGAGTTGCAAGACGGGTACCACGTGCCCTACGTAAAGGAGGTGGTATGCACTGGGATAGCTCTGAGGAACACTGATTATTATAGTAGCGATAGAATAGCGAGAGAGATGCAACATTGCGGCGGAGAGAGAGAGATTGCAGAGAGTTGGTGAGTGGACGGGAGTTAATGATACGAAAGGCCTTCCTTTCAACCTTGTCTAGGAGAGCGGTGTGAGAGGAACCTCCCCACACATGTGAACAATACTCAATACAAGGGCGCACTATGCCCCTGTACAGAGCAAGAAGCAAAAGAACCCCCTAAGGCGGTTGAGCACACCCAGCTTCTGGGAGGCTGCCTTAGCAAGACTGGTAATATGGTCCTTCCAAATGAGAGCAGAAGAAAAAGAGACACCAAGAATATTGAGAGAAGATGAAGGGTTGATTTTTGTATTGTTGAAGAATAAGGGATAGTCCGCTGGGAGATCCTGACGGGTAGATAGATGGAGAAATTGGGTTTTGGAAGCATTAAAGTTAACAAGGTTTTCTCTGCCCCAATTGGAAATAGTATTTAGATCAGAATTTAAGAGTTCTATGGCTTCATTACGTTTGTCGTTGAGGGATTGCTGGCTGGGGCGTTCTGAAAAACTAATGGAGTAGTGTAAAGTTGAGTCGTCTGCGTATGAATGGATGGGAATTAAGGTACAGTTAAGGAGATCATTTATAAAAATTAGAAAGAGAATAGGAGATAGGACAGAGCCCTGAGGAACACCGGAGTTTATAGGGTGAGGAAGTGAACAATGGCCGTCCACAACCGCAGCTATGGAACGGCCAGAAAGGAAATTAGAGACAAAGGCACAGATGGAGGGATAGAAACCGAAGGAGGGTAGTTTAGAAATTAAAGATTTATGCCAGACTCTATCGAAGGCTTTCGATATGTCTAGTGCAATAGAAAAAGTCTCACCGAAGTCCCGAAAGGAGGATGACCAAGAGTTAGTAAGATATGAAAGAAGATCACCAGTAGAGCGACCCTTAAGGAAGCCATACTGGCGATCTGAGAGCAGATTATGAGAAGAGAAATGCTTAAGAAATTTGGAAGCAAGAATAGTTTCAAAAACTTTAGAAAGACAAGAGATAAGAGCAATTGGACGATAGTTGGAGGGTTGAGAGCGGTCACCCTTCTTTGGGACAGGTTGAATGTGAGCAAACTTCCAGCATGAAGGGAAGACGTTAGAGGATAGACAGAGACGAAAGAGTTTGCCTAGGCAGGGAGTCAGCACGGAAGCACAGTTTTTGAGAACAACAGGAGGAACACCGTCCGGACCGTACGCCTTATTAGTGTTAAGCCCAGAGAGGGTAGAAAGTACATCTTTAGAAGAGATTAGGATATTAGGCATAAGTAAGAGAGAGGAGGGCGGAGAGGGAGGAATAGCACCGGAATCATCCAAGGTGGAGTTTCTAGCAAAAGTTTGAGCGAAGAGTTTAGCTTTGTCAGAGGAAGAAGTGATGGTTGTGCCATCAGAGTGGGAAAGGGGAGGGAAAGACGAGGAAGAGAAATTGTTGGAGAGGTTTTTGGCTAGATGCCAGAAAGCTTGGGAAGAGCTAGAGTTGGATAGTTCAGTGCATTTATTATTGATGAAAGAGTGTTTGGCAAGTCGAAGAACAGATTTGGCTTGATTCTGGGCAGAAACATATGAAGAATGAGAGTCTTGAGTTTTAAGGCGTCGGTACCGTTTGAATGCTTCCTCCTTATTGCGGACAGCAGTAGAACAGGCGTGAGTAAACCAAGATTTTTTAGCATTAGTCTGAGAGAAAGAGAATGGAATGTATGCTTCCATGCCCGATAGGATTACCTCGGTAATACATACATAACATTTTAAGACTGAGTGTTCCACACATAAGTGCAGTTTCAGTCTCTTGTCCTAATGGCGGCGTTCCAGGCAACCCTGTTAAGGGCTGCTTCACTTGTCAAGTTCTTGGATTTGAGATCGGCGCGTATAGTCCGATCCCAGGTCTTCCTCGGTCCACCCCTTGGTGCAGCTCCCTCCACAATCACAGACCTGCATTTTGTCACCCAATTTTGTTCATCCATTCTCTCCACATGTCCATACCATCCCAGTCTACTTGTACGCATCACCTCGCTAATACTCTTTATACCTAAACGTCTCCTCAGCTCAACATTTGTTATTCTATCCTGTAGCCTGGCCCCACACATCCATCTCACCATTCTCATCTCATTACGCTCCATTCTGTTGACATCCTCTACTTTAACCTCTGAAGTGCGCATGGGGGTAATTGGAAACGTCCCCCTGTGCTGACGTATTTGAGGTGTTTCCGTCACTAAAATATTCATTGTGCCATTAATAGCATTAATATTTATCCATATGCGCCTATTATGGGTTGATTATAAAGGTATTAACCTGAAACAACAATAAAACGAGTGAAAACAGCGTTTGGATGGTCAAAATCGGAGATATAGCCCGCGAGTTGTATAATGTATGGGTGAGGCAATCTGCTTTCCCCGCCAATTTCCCCCAAGGCCACTGAGACACAGTCGATCGATACTCTCTCTCTCTCTCTTGCACTCGCTTGCTATCAGTGATGACCACACCCTCCAATCGGATTTCTAATGTTAGCACGAAAATATACCTCAGAATAAGGGAATAACAGGGAAATAGGTGATAACTGAAGGAGAGGAGGAAAGTGGGGAAGGAGGGGAGGTAGAGGACTGAGATTTTGCATGGCCCAGGGGCCAAAAAAAAAAAAAATAAATAAAAAAAAAAAAATATAAAAAAAAAAATATAAAAAAATATTTTTTTTTCGATGTCAAAAGTTGATTTTTATTTTCTCTGACTCTTAAGAGTCTTCCCGCAGTGCGCCGGGGGAACTCTTAAGAGTCTCCCCGCAGCTCCCGGGTTAACAGCCCATGTTTCTGAGGCATACGTCATTGCACTTCTAACACATGAGGCATACACCTTTCCCTTCAGGGGGAGAGGCATTCTTTTCATGGTCAGGATTGGCATCAATTCTCTGAACTTCCCCCAGCCACACCTAATTCTAGCAACAGTGGCAGCCTCGGCCCCACCACCGGCAGAGATGGTATCTCCTAGGTAACAAAACTTGTTCACCAGCTCCAAAGACTCATTTCCAAAATTCACAGCCACAGGATCATCACTTAACACAAGCTCGCCTTTGCACACTACGCACTCAAATTTCTCTATTTCTGACTTATCCTTCGGCAGGGGCCCCTTTATTCTACTACAGCGCTTACTCCCATGGTGTACCCAACATCGACAGATGCTACATTGAATTGAGTTAACGCCCACTCCCTTTCCACACACTGCACATGGGTATGCACCGCTCTTTTCCACATTGCCTCGTCTCAAACTACAATGCATAACCTTGGTTTTGTTAATATTGACTCTTAAACCCTTGCTCGCCATGCCCTCTCTCCACTTTCTGAATTTGGCCTCAGCATCCTGCATACTGTCAGCTATTAGGACTAAATCGTCTGCATAAAACAGTTCCAACGGGAGTCCGCCTCTAAAAACTCTAGACAGCGCCTCCAAGACCATAATAAAGAGGAGGGGGCTTAACACTGAACCCTGATGGACTCCAACACGGACTGCGAATTCATCACTCAGTACACCTTTCACCCTCACCGAACTTCGCGAATCCTCATACATCTTCATTATCACACGCACCAGCCACTCTTCCACACCAAGTTTCCTCATAGCCCACTGTACAACATCTCTAGGTACCCTATCAAAGGCCTTCTCCAGGTCCACAAACACAAAGTAAAGATCCCTGCCTTTTAGTAGGTATCTTTCCTGTATCTGCCTGACTATGAAGATAGCATCGGTTGTACCACGTCCTGGCATAAAACCAAACTGCATATCATCAATAGAGATGCTTTGCCTGATCAAACCCTCAAGGACTCTCTCACAGACCTTCATGATTTGGTCAAGCATTTTCAGGCCCCTATAATTTCCTCTATCCAGCGCATCCCCTTTTCCTTTGTATATATTTACTATTACACTTTTGAGCCAATCCTCTGGGATTTTCTCATCTTTAATAATGGTGTTTATCAACTCAGTGACTAAGTTTACACCATGTGCGTTCAGCACTCTCCGAGGGTCCCCGGCCATGGAAGCAGAAATCATTCCATGGGAAATCAAAGAAGTACTGCCGAAGAGCCTCCCAGTCGGCAGCGCCAAAGTGCCACAAGCGCCGCCGGCTAGGAGGATCGGGTGGCTGTACTGGAGAGATAGGACAGGTGACAGAGATAAGTTTATGGTCGGAGGAGCCCAAAGGAGAGAAAAGATCGACAGTATAAGAAGAAGGGTTAGAAGTTAGAAACAGGTCAAGAATGTTGGGCCGATCTCCGATGCGATCCGGGATACGGGTGGGTTGCTGAACTAACTGCTCTAGGTCATTTAGGATAGAAAAGACGTAGGCTTGTTATATATGTATATAGTGGAGCCCCCATCCTCGCTACACCGGTCTTCGTTGATTCAATTCTCGCACCACACACCAAATATTCCCCATTTCAATTCTCGCGCCAAGAGCCTCATTCCTCGCATCAAAATCCCAGCCGAAACCCGAAAAAATAGCAAAAATAACGAAAAACTCGACATAAAACTAGAAAACAAACAAAACCAATAATTTTGTTTTAACATAACGAAAGAATCTGCCAGTAGCTTGCCGTTTAGAGACGAAATCCGAGTGAATCCGAGATCCGGATCCGTCAAATGCGCAAGATGCCGCCATCTTTGTATGACGTCATCACTAAGCAGACGCTTCCAGTTTAGCTAGTATCTGTGTTGACAAAACAACCGTTTGCAAGCCTTTTTGTGCCTGAACCCCTTATCTCTCGCGTTTATTATAACCTCTAGTACATCTAGTGATAGGGATGGTTGGCCTGGTGGTAGCAATGAAGGAATTTCATGCTCAAAACACAGCAAAGATCAGTCTATGTCGGACGAAAGCGATTGAATTGCCTAGCCTAGACGATGTTAGCCTAGGCTAGGCTAAGTATGACAATGATTTATAATAAAATCTGTGTGGTTGTTGTTGTTGTTCCCTAAGCTGCCTGGCCGAACAGCCCCGAGTCCCTGAGGAAGGCCATGGCCACGATCGGGCTTTCCCACAGAGCTCTCATTGAGTGTAGATTGTGTTGTTGGCGTAAGTGGTTGTGTGAAATGCAGTCTTCTATGATGTGTTTAATGGTATGGGGTGCTGTGTTACATCCCGGGCAGGAGTCGACAACGGAGTCATCCAGTCTCTTCTGATAGCTCAGGAGAGCTGGATGGTGTCCGCATCTCAGCCTGGCCAGGTGGACTCTTTCCTCGCGAGGAAGGGAGGATTCGGAAGGATGGATTTCGGGAGGTCATGCATGCAGCTGCGTGTTGTCTGTGAGTGAGTGGATGGATCGGCGAGAGATATGAGTATGGATGTGCTTCTGGAAGTTGGTTCGGGGTGGGCAGGGAGGGAGAGAGGACAATAATTGTGTGTGATACCGTGTGCTGGGTGTTGTTTTGATATTTCTTGGTGTCTGTGGGTGTGTTGCCATGTAGTTTAGTGGGTGGTCTTGGTTCGTGGAGGCTGCTGCCAGGAATTGAGTGCCTCTCATGTCCAGATGGTCTTTGACTTTGAGGATTTTGGTTTCTTGATGTAGGTGATCTGTGGGTGCAGTAGCTGTGCAGCCTGTAATGATCTTCAGGGCTTTGTTTTGAATAGTCTGTAAGGTCTTATGATGTGTTTCAGCTAGGTTAGAAGCCCAGGCTGGGCTTGCGTATTCCATCACTGATCTTATGTATTGTTTATATACTGTGGTGGTAGTTTCTTTGTTGTGTCCAAATTTTGTGTGAGCAAGTGACCTGAGGGCGTTAAGTCTGGGTGTCAGTTTCTTTTTAATGTTTGTGGTGTGCTGTTTGAATGTCATATGAGTATCATATGTTACTCCTACGATTTTTGGTGTGTGTGTATGTGTTAGAGGTGTGTTGTTTATGGTGAGTTGAGGGATGTATTCGTGTTCTGTCCAACTTGTGAGCAGGGTTGCGGTGGATTTGGCTGGGGCTAGATTAAGTCTGTTTGTAGTGCACCAGCCATGTAGTGTGTTGAGATAGGGTTGAAGGAGATCTGTTGCTCTTTTTGGGTCATGGTGTGTGCATGTGAGTGTTATGTCATCTGCATAGGAGGCTAAGTTTATTTGGGGCGTATTGGGTGTAGTTATATCGTGCATGTACAGATTGAAGAGTGCGGGCGATAGGACGGATCCTTGTGGGACTCCGTTTGGAAAGTTTCTGATTTTAGATGACTGACCGGCAAAAGATACGTGTGCACATCTGCCTGCTAGGAAGTTGGCCAGCCACCTTTTTGTGTTGTTGTGCATGATTGTGTTGTAGATTTTGTTTGTTAGGTTGTGGCGGGGGATGGCATCGAAGGCTTTACTAATGTCGAGTGTGGTGGTCTAGCTGAGTTGATGCTGTCGAAAGCTCTTTGTGTAAGGTCTGTGAGAAGAGTGTTTGTGGAGTGCAGTGGCCTAAAGCCATGTTGTGTTGGAGCTAGGGGTAGGTCAGGTGTAATTAGTTGTAATACTAGGCGTTCCATGACTTTGGAGGGGGAGCAAAGGAGTGTGATGGGGCAGTGCGAGGAGGGTAGCGTGGGGTCTTTGTTGGGTTTGGGGAATGTGATGATGATGCCATGCTTCCAAATGTCTGGTATTGTGTTGTGTGAATAGCTGTAGTTTGATATGTTAGTGAGTGCTTGTATGCCTTGTGGTCCCAGGTGTCTGAGGTGTATGTTGCTTATGTTGTCTAGGCCACAGGCGGGTGAGTGCTTGAGATTGTTGATGATATGCTTTGTCTGGTGATTGGTGAAGGGTGTATAGTCAGGGTCTGTGGGGAATTGTCTCTTACGTCGGATGACTCGTCGGTCGTCTTTGTGAAGTTTTAGGTGGCTGACATGTGAGAAGTGATTGATGAGAGTGTTTGCTTGTTGTTTATATGAAGGAGTAGAGTCTGTTTTTGTGATTGCAGCATGTGATTGTGTTGTGTTGCTGTTGGAAAGTGTGATGCTGTTTAGTGTTTTGTAGAGTTTTTTGGGGTTTGTTTTGTGATCAAGTGTTTGTAGGAAGTTATTCCAATTTAGTTTTTGTTCTTGTATTTTGTTGTTAGTTTGGGTGTTGAGTGCTTGAATTTGTTGTGTGATGTCTTGTGTGTGGGGATGCTGGGGAGTGTTTCAGTATGTCGCGTTGTCTGATGAGGTTTTGAATTTCTGGTGTGAAGTTGGGGTTGTGTCTTTTTCTGTTACCTCTTGGAATGTGTTTCTTGTCAGTGTTTTGGATAGTTTTATTGAGTATGTGTACAGCATTGTTGATGTTAGTGATGGGTGTACTGTTTAGAGTTGTGAAGTGTTGTTCTGTCTCATTTGTGAATGCTTCCCAGTTAGCTCTTTTATAATTGGTGTATGTGTGTTTGTGGCTAGCTGGGGTGAGTCTGGTTTTGGTGGTGATAATGATCGGGAGGTGGTCAGAGCCTAAGGTTCTGACCACCCTCCAGGATGTTGTGGGGGCGAGTTCTGGGGAGCAAAAGGTGATGTCTGGAGATGATGGGTTATAGAGGGCTTGGTGAGGAATATGGGTATGTTGATGGATGTCGTTAAGGATGATGAGGTTATCGGTTTGGTTTTGTAGTACCAGCCCTCTGTCTGTGTCGGGGTTGTCGACAAACCAGGCCGACGTCTTGGCGTTGAAGTCACCACCCAGGATGATGTGTGGGGTGTTTGTGATATGTTGTAAGTGTGGTCTGTATTCATTTGGTACTGTAGGGGATGTTTGGGGAGGGATGTATGTGTTTATGATGGTTATGTTGGAGTTGTTGCCAGTGCGTATTTTAATTGACTGTATTTCTGTTGTGTTATCATTTGGGCGGAGGAGGGATTTGGTTTGTACACTGGTTACTATGTATGATATTTCTTTGTGTACCAGGGTGATGAGTCCACCGCCCCCGCCGACAGCCCGGTCTTGTCTGATGGTGGTGAAATTATGAAATGTGGGTGTTTTTTGTGTTGTGCGGAGTTTTGTTTCTTGTAAGATGGGCAATGTGTATGTTGTGTTGTTTGATGAAGTGTGAGAGTTTGTGTTTCTTTGTGTTGATGCCATCTATGTTCAGTTGAAGAATGTTAATGTTATGTGCACGATGTATGTTGGGTGCTGCTGCACGAGGATGGGGTGGGGGTGAGGGAGGGGTTGGGATGGGTGAGGTGGGGGTGGGGATTGGGGAGCAGGAGATGGGGGTTGGAATGGATTAGGATGGGGTGTGGTGTGTTGAGTTGAGGATGTGGATGGTATGGGAAGGTTAGGGAGGAGAGGTGGACGGGTTTTAGGGGGGGGAGTGGATGATATGGGAAGGTTAGGTGGGTTGGGGAGGAGAGGTGGACGGGTTTTAGGTGAGAGATTTGACTGGGAGAGGGAGGGGCATGAGGAACAGGTCCAAGTGTTTGTGTAGTGTTTCTTGGAGGCAAGTGTTGTGCAGGTGAAGTGGGTCCAGTTCCAGCATGAATTGCAGAGAACTGAACCCTTAATATGGCGACTCGAAGTGATGGGTTTTGAGCAAGTTGGACATATGCATGTGTACGTGCGTCGGTTGCTCTCAATGTCTCCGGCTAGAAGAAGTCTTCAAGAAATGACAGCCGGAGAGTAATTTCTCGGTGTAGGAAAAACTGTGTGATGTGTGTGTGTGGTGTGAGAGGTGTGGAAATTCCCGGCGCGACCGAAGCCGCTCCAAGGGCCCGTGCCCCCAGGGAGGGGGCAGGGGATGGTTGTGACGGTTTGGCTCCCGAAACTGCTCCCCGCGGCCGGCATCCGGTTTTCCTCCACTGGTCGTTGATTTTGTCTTCGGCAGTGGAGGGTCGGCAGCTATCCGCGGTTGGCAGTCTCGGGAGGTGGCCCCACGGCGTAGACGCCGCCACATCAGGACCTGTGTGGTAAGTAATCTTCTCATAATACGTATTTATACGTCTTTTCCTCATAATATGTATTTATTGGATGTACAGTATTTGGGGCGAAATGGGTACTTGAGGGGTGGCTGGACGAATTTAGAACCTAGGCCTAGGCTAGGCCTAAAAATCTTCGCATGATAGAAACAATGCCCCAATCTACAGTATTTATGGTTAGGACTGTCATTTAGCCATGTCTACATTATTATTTACAATGCATAAGATTTAGGCCTAGGCTACTTGATGTAGCCTAGACAAAAAACATGTTTTCATAGCCTAACACTGGGAAAAAGTGCGGTAATTGTTTAGATATTGGGCCTTTTTTTTCTAGTTATTAAAAACTTATTCTATGGTGTATTATATGATACAGTATAATGCATAAAATTTAATTTGTGTACAATAAAACATGTTTTCATAGGCAAAAAATAGAAAAAGACGCAGATTTTGGCATGAGCACGGAACCGATTGAATTTTCCCCATAAGAACAGTGCCCCGATCTTGGATGTTTCAATCCTAGCTCTATATATGCGGAACCGATTAGCAGCTAGGATGGGGGCTCCTCTGTATGTGTATCTATGTATGTGCAGTATATGTGTATGTATGTGTGTATGTATGCGTTATTTATGTATATACTGTACTGTATATATGTGTCTGTAGTGTATACTGTTTGTGGTTCGAGCCCGGCTGAGAGGATCAGGTGGATAAGAGAAGAGCATATATGCATGTAATGTGCATATATTTATGTATATGTATGTCTGTGTGTATGTGCTGTCAATGGTTCGAGCCCGGTTGAGAATATAAGGTATATAATATATATATGTACCCACCAACCCACCCACCCACAGAGAGCCCGTAGCCAGAGCTCTCGTCTCACACACGAGGGGTCGGGGGTTCAATCCCCGGCCGGGCGGAGACAAATTGGGCTTGTCTCCTTTCATGTGTTAGCCTCAGTTCACCTAGCTGTAAATAGGTACCTGGAAAAAGTGGACGACGTTGTGACGTCCCATCTGGGGTTGGCAAAAATGGTACATGGCGAGATGGGTATCATATGGTTCACCTAAGCTGATGGCTACCTAAGCCTTCGGGCGAGACGGTACTGTCTATAGTGAGAATGGTACCATACAGATCCACCCTAAGCCTTCGTTTCCGATGTCGCCAATTGGCTAAATACAGACTACACACACATCCACAGCCATTCCAACAGTACATAAAATACTTAACATGCATTTCACGCAATACATTCCCAGTTAAGGAGGCGCGATAATAATGAGCTTAGCTCGCATTGCGTGGATTCCCCTTGACGAACAAGTAACTGAGTAAACAAGTAACTGAGTAACACACACACACACACACACACCACAGGAAGTGGTGTGTGCCAAAAACATTCATATTTTTAAGGCAAAGTTAGATAATTGTAACTCAGGAAGCGGGACAATACGAGCCTAAAAAGCTCAACTCCTGTATACTACAAATAGGTAAATACAAATAGGTAAATACACACACACACACACACACACACGAGAGTGAGAGCGGACGTCGTTGGCTGGTGCTCCTCAAACTACCAGCTGACTTGCCTAAAGTGGGGTATACAGGAGATTATTGTGTATTGTCCCGCTAATAATATTCTTACAGGAAAGTGTTCAGTGAAAGTTATTTAAAAATATGAATGTATAAACGAAACTTAGAGAGTTTGTTTTGAGAAATCAGCTGGTAAGGCTGGTGACGTCACATGACAACAACAATGGCTGACATCGAAGCCACGGATATGAGAAATGTGGGGAATGGGGAATATTTTTATGACGAGGAAGGGGATTATTCAGGCTTTCCTGAAGGTAAGGAGGACCAGATCACCTTCCTGAACAGGAATCTGATGGGGCTGATAAAGTGGAGAAAGGAAATGGAGGGGTGGAGGAAGACCATTGGGACTGTAGTGGAAGAGAGCTGTGTCCCGGGGGAGGGTTTAAATGATTTAACTGCTAGGGTCAACGAATTGGTATCTGAGAATGTGGCCTTAAAAGAACAGATTAAGGAATACAAAGAACATTTAAATGAGAGAGTGAAAGAGATAGATGATGGGTATAGGGAGAGGGCTGAGAGAGAGATTCGTGAATTGAGGGAGGAGAATGCTAGGTTAAAACAAAGAGTGGAAACAAATCAGGACAGGACACAAAAAATGGAGAAAGAGGTATCTCAAATGAAAAATGTCTGGGGTGATCGAGTGGGTGAAGCAGAGGTACAACTAAAAGCAATTATTGAGGAGCAAAAGGGACAGCAGGAGGAGAACCTGAACAAGAGGGTAGTTAATGCCATCAGACAAAATGAGAAACAGGTCAGTGATATTATTGATAAGAAGAGATGTGTAATTATGTTTGGAGATGTAGAAGGGGAAATATTAGATAGAAATACGAGAAAGGGTGTGGAGATGAAGAAAGTTGAGAAGATGATTGATGTGATAGATAGACAAGATAAGGAGGGATGGAAGAGAGAGGTAGAGGATTGTTGGAGACTAGGGAAATACAAGAAAGGAGAAGTGAGGCCAATGAAGATTAGATTTAAGTCAACCAAAGTAGCAGAGGAGGTACTCAGATCCAGCTGGAAGTTAAGTCAGGAGGGGGAATACAGAAATGTTAAACTAAGGAAAGATCTAAATGCGGAAGAGAGGGAAAAATTTAGAGAAATAAATAGAGAAGTCAAAGAAAAGAACGATAATAGATCAGAAGTGGAGAAGGGGGATTTTTTCTACAGAAACATGGATGGGAAAGTAAGGAAGTGGTACCTGAAGAAGGGGGAGAAGATAGGGGCGGAGGGGGGGAGAAAAGAAGTGGTGGCACAGGAAGAAGGATTGGAGGGAGAGGAGCAACAGGAAGGGGAAATAGTAGGATAAAGACAGGGAATATCAATCATAATGGTAAAAGCAACAGGTGCAAGATGGTCTATAGCAATGTGGATGGGCTGCTATCAAAGAAATTAGAAATAAATTATTACATCAGACAGGAAGAGCCCTTAATATTGTGTCTATGTGAAACTAAACTAAATAAAGGGATAAGTTTGGAGGGAATGGGATGGAACAACTACAATATCTGGAGAAGGGATAGAGAAGACAAGATGGGGGGAGGGGTGCTAATTCTTACACATAATAAATTGAAAACAAGAATGATTGATCTGAAAAGCGGAAATATTAGCAGTAGAATTGACAGATGATGACAATCAAAAGGCGGATATTGTAGTGGCCTACATGCCGCCCTACACAAGGGCTTGGGAAGAGGAGGAATACAAATTTATCAAAGATGAGATGATTATTTGTATTGAAAAATTAACTCGTAGAACCAATGAATTAATTATAGTAGGGGACTTCAACTGTAAAGAGGTGGATTGGGAGCAGAGAGAAGCTGGCAGCAACGTGAACTCGTGGGGGTATAGGCTACTGGATATGGTAACAGAAAATTTATTGGTGCAAAATATAAAGGAAAATATAAGAAGAAGGGGAAATGATGAAGCATCCAGATTGGACCTACAGTAATGTTTACTAGAGACCCAGATGTAATTTCTGATATAAAATACTTACCACCTTTAGGCAAGAGCGATCACGTTGTAATGGACATAGAAATCCTATTGGGTTATTCCAATATGGAGGAGAGGGAGGAGCACAAGGAAACTAGGTTTGACTATGCAAAAGGAGACTACCAATCACTGAGACAATACTTTAGAGATGTTGACTGGAGTGAAATACATCAGAGAAATAGTGTAGACGAGAAGTATGGAGTATTTAAAGCAATATATGAAGAAGGAGTTAATAAATATGTCCCTAAACAAGATAATAGGTCACCGAAGGAAAAGGATTGGTTTAATGAAAAATGTAGGAAAGCCAAGGAAAAGAGAGACCAAGCGTGGAAGGCAGCTAGAAAAAGGTGTAATAGAGAAACTTGGAACAGATACAAGAGATTAAGAAATGTATATGCTACAATCAGGAGACAAGAAGCCAGAGAATATGAGAAGAACATTGTGAAAAAATGTGAGAGTGATCCTAAGCTGTTCTATAGGTTTATAAATAGTAAAATGAAGGAAAGGGATAAAATAGTGAGGTTGAAGGGACCACTTATGATGACGACCAGAATATGTGTGAAATTATGAACAATACACTATACTCAGTATATACTTGTTGTTGTTGTTGTTGTTGTTGTTGTTGTTGTTGTTGTTGTTCCCCAAGCTGCTTGGCCGAACAGCCCCAAGGCCCCGAGCAATTCCAAGGCCATAACCGAGCGCCCCCACAGAACCCTCCCTGCCGACCACAATAAAGCCTGGGTGACCGAAGCCACTCTATGGCGGGGAGCTGAGGAGGGTGCGGAAACGCCCGGGAAACCAAAGCCCCACCCAGGGCCCTGTGCCCTTCAGCAATTATGAAGAGAAAGTTGAGGGGCAAGGGGAAAATGTGACGCTTTGGCTTCCAATCTTGGTAGATTGGGAGATCAATCCACGGAAGAGATCTAGAAAATATATAAGTTAAAGGAACAGTCAGAGTAAGCTATGGGTATGGCAGAGATCGCTCAGCTCTCACTCTGATAGACCAGCCCATCACCACATGTATATATACTAAAGATGATAACTTTGAAGAAGTACCGGTAGGTGAAATTGGTGATAAACTGGGAGAGATTAATTTTCTCCCAGAGGAGCTAGTAGAAATAATGAAAGGACTAGATGTGAAAAAAGCAGTGGGACCTGACAATGTAGCGGGATGGATTTTGAAAGAATGTGCTGATGAACTAGTGAAATCCTTATATGAGATAATGAAATACTCTCTGGAAGTGGGAAAATTACCAATGGACTGGAAGAGAGCCAACATTGTACTGATTTATAAAGGTGAGAACAGGGAACATCCATTAAATTATCGACCTGTGTCACTTACTAGTATAGTGTGCAAAATCTGTGAGAAAATAATTAAGAAAAGATGGATGATTTACTTGGAAAAGAACAGGCAATTTGGATTCAGGGAGGGTACCTCATGTGTTACAAATCTACTCAGTTTTTATGACAGAGTGGTTGACATATGAGGACCCTGGAGGACAAGGGGCGAATGCGCCAATACCTTACTTTCAAGTTATGAGTGCTTAAAGTCTGGAATAGGTGGCATACATAGAATATTACAGAATAGCATGTTATTATATACCATTAGAATCCTCTGGAAGAGACAAATTGATAGAAAATAAAAGAAAAAAAAAAGAAAAAAAAGCACAATAGAATTTTTTTTTTCAGCCTATAGTAATTATTGTTCAATCTGCTTGAAATTTAATCCTGTATTAGATGTCCATGAAACTAAGATACTGTTAAATTTTCAGCCAAAAAAACGCGCAAACGCGCGTGTCATTGGCCGGGAGGCGGGCCTTTAACCCGGGGAATGCTAGCCGGCCGCTCATTGGCTTGAGCGTGCGGGAACATTCGCCCCTCCACCTCCTACAATCCATACCTCCTCCGCTGCTACACAAGGTCGAAACAAGGGATTTAGAACCTAGGGTACTGAGCCCGCATGGGTGGGAATCGCAAAACGCTCTTCACACGCTCTTCACCACGTGATTTTCAGTGCTTCCATCTATCGGGAACCAGTCCTAACTCAATTTTGCTCATGGTGGCACATTCGCCCCTTGTCCTCCAGGGTCCTCATATTACAAGAGAGAGATGGATGGGTGGACTGCGTATATATTGACATGAAGAAAGCTTTTGACAGAGTATCGCATAGCAGGCTGAAGTGGAAATTAAAAGAGTATGGAAGGATTCAGGGTAGTTTGTTAAATTGGATGGAGGACTATCTTTCAGGGAGACAGATGAGGACTACTATTAGAGATAAATTTTCTACGTGGAAAGATGTCACAAGTGGAGTTCCGCAGGGAGAGGTGCTGGCTCCCATAATGTTTCTAATATACATTAACGACATGCCAAAGGATATAAATGCACATATGAATATGTTTGCAGATGATGCCAAGATCGTGAAGCGTATAGAAGATGAAAACAGTAGTAGGGAATTACAGAGGGATTTGGATAGGATAGATCAATGGAGCAAGAAGTGGAAAATGGAATTCAACACAAATAAATGTCATGTAGTGGAAATGGGAGTAAGTAAAAGAAGGCCTCATATGGAATATAAGTTAGGAGAAAACACTATTAGCCCATCAGAGAAAGAAAAGGACTTAGGGATAACTGTTAGGGGGTGATCTTTCACCTGAGAATCATATTAATAAGATAGTGGGAGAAACATGGACTGCTAAACAGAATAAAAATAGCCTTTAACTATATAAATGAGGAGATGCTGGAGAAAATAATAAAAACATTGGTGAGACCAAGACTGGAGTATGCGGCAGTGGTGTGGGCACCACATCTAAAAAAGCATATAAAGAAGCTGGAGAAGGTTCAGAGAGCTGCAACTAGGATGATACCAGAACTGAGAGAATTACCATATGAGGAGAGATTAAAGAAATTAGATTTACCATCTCTAATGGATAGGAGGGAGAGAGGCGATATGATTATGATGTACAAATGTGTGAGAGGACTCGAAAAGGTGGACAAGAAGGGTTATATTGTAAAAGATAATGGTAGAACTAGGGGGCATAGATATAAACTAATGAAAGGAAGATGTAAAGGAGATGTGAGAAAGTATAGTTTCCCTTACAGAAGTATAAGTAAGTGGAATCATTTGGAAGAGGAAGTGGTGTGTGCCAAAAACATTCATATTTTTAAGGCAAAGTTAGATACAGGAAGCGGGACAATACGAGCCTAAAAAGCTCAACTCCTGTATACTACAAATAGGTAAATACACACACACACACACACACCTACACTAAAGAATGTCCTATATACTACAATTCCCCAAGCTGTCTCTACTGTTTATATCCTTGTTTTGTTCTCTACCGAGGATTAACCTCCCATTGTAGTAGGCTTTACCTGACCCTACCTGTACGGACTTGTATGCCGCTCCCTCTTTACCCTTTTCACCTCATCACCTGACCCTACCAAAACAGTTTTTGTATGTATGTATGTATGTTTGTGTGCATACGTGAGCACGGACATGTGCACACTTAGTGCATGTTCTTATATGTGTATGTATATGTATGTGTATGTATGTGCGTACGTACGTGTATAAATGTATGTTCTGTATATGAGTAAGTAAAATAAATGTGTATATGTACTGTATATCACTTACTCTCATGGTTATTTTATGATAATTTGTATTCTGCACCTGCATCATTATTGTATTTATTTATTTTTTTTGTAAACTGAGCTTACCATCTTCATATCTGTACATCTCATGTTCATCCACTAAATTTTAAAATATGTATTTTCAGCTCATGAGGCTGCTATTCTTTAACCCTTCCTACCCGGCCTGTCTTACCTAAGGACGGTCGCCCGTACCCGGGCGAAATGGCTGAAAAACATCTAGGCCTAGGCTACCGTATTTATGTTTATTTTCACTGCTAGAACTTTCCCACTCATCTATAATCGTAGTGCGGTTTTCAATCTGTATTTTGGCGTTGAGTAGAGCTCTGTAAGTCAACTGGTTCAGTTGTGATGACGATTTCAGTGGAGCAAATATTGCAGAGATGTTACTTGCCAATATGGGGGCTTTTCAGACACTAATTTCGTCTGACGTCAGAACAATAACATTGAAGAGTCTTCTCCTTCTTGTTTTCGGAGGTGCGGTGACGCACCGCTTGGGTTTGTTGACATACGTCGTACGCACGGCGTTCAGACCAAGCTTTTTTTTTTTTTTTTTTTTTTTTTTTTTTTTTTTTTTTTTCTATATTCCAACTTACTTCCTCTCGGGCATAGGCTGAGAGCCTTAACATTCACCGCTTTACAATGAACAGTGAAGCCTGTGAGGTCTTGTTCCAGTCTAGGGAGTGAGACATGTGAAGCACGTAGAGTACAACGAGCACCTGCCATCTTGCCTTCACATGAGGCACGGTGCTCACTCATGGCCCGAAACAACTCCATCTCTGAAGCCACCTCGTTTCCGTGCTTCACTGTCTCACCCCCTACACTCGGACTCTCACACTTACACACACACAACGCCATCTGTTGAGCAGATAACTCACCAGGCATTGCACCCCTATAGCATATTTTGAATATGGGAATATTCATACAGTGCTATTTAATCAGGGAACAATGAGGGTATTTTATTGAAGTTTCGGTGGGCTTTGTGGTAATGCACTGATACTAGGTACAGCACAAATTCCATCCCAATAATATCTTCCCATTGATACATCGGGATTTGAACCCGGGACCTATGGATTACCAGGCCAGTGGCAAGACCACTCCACCACACCTCCCCTTAGGCTATTAAGCTGCCTTCTTAGGTAAGGACGGCCGGGTAGCGGCCCTTCTGCAGAGCTGTCCTTACCTAAGGTAGCCCGGGTAGGAAGGGTTAATAAACCGTTTATTATTATTATTATTATTATTATTATGTTTTTTTATTTCATAATTTTATTTTGCTAAAGCGTTGTTTCCACAGCAATTTTGATTAGTTCTTTTGCCTTTATATTGTCTTTGTCCAAGTTTTGGTTTCTATATTTTGCAAGTCTTGCATTATAATATGTTGATTTATATGTAAAGAGAATTTTTTTCATTTCACTGGATATAATTCTATTCTTAACCCTCTAGAGCCCGGCTGCCTCTAAGAGCCAAATCGAGTTTGTACTGTCACTCACGGATGTCCTCTATAGAGTCATTGCATCATTATGTAGCTTAAAACCGTGCTAGAGAAAGTTTTGTTGTATTGGCGGGCAGGCCGTGAAACGGATAAAAAACAAACACACACAGCCAGTCAGTCAGGTGACTCATGCTTGAGGGAGGCCCTAAAGTACAGTAATACAGTCAGGTCTCGATATACGGGGTTAATTCGTACCGTGTACGTGCAATGTATATCAAAATCGTGTATTAGAAATAACAGCCACTTCCCCAAAGTCCCCTATTTGAGGCTTTACCTTAAGCCGACATTATGCCACCAACAAAAACTTATTTTTGTGTGTGACTCGGTGGTCTGGCTAAACTACTGTATTAATAAAAAAATGTGTCGGGCAGGCAATAACAGCATTAATAAGAATATCCTGCAACATAAACAAACCACACTCTCTGTTTTGTTTCGTTTGCTACGACCCGGGCGGTCCGGAAAGGTCCGGCCCGACCGAAGTTGCAGCAGTACCCCTGTGGCCCGCAAATGTCCGCGTATATACAAAACAAAATCTTGTTGTGGCCGACTTTGGAATTTTGGGGGTTACTGTGTCCAAACGAATCCGTATATACAAAATGCGCGCATATATCGAGACCTGACTGTATAGTATTGATTTTTCCTTCAGCACGGGTGACTTTTATTATGATTTACTCTGGCTATATTTAGACGATTTTATGCAGGTTAGGAAAGATCTGTGGAAATGGAAAAGGTTAAATGAGATAATTGGAGGCCTTTTATTACTAGATAGCCTTCTTAAACTGAATGAAATCGTTTTGTACTAGCCAGAGTAAATTGAAAAGGAGGTCACCCCTAAAGAGAATAAAACCACGCTCTCTGTGGATGAGGCGGTCTTTAAACTTGTATGTATGTACAGTCAACCCTCGAATGTGCGGACTAATAAGGGGGGACCCTTGTCCGGACATTGGAAATACATTTGGAAAAAAAAAAAAAAAAAAAAAAAAAAAAAAACCCCCGCTGCTGTAGGCCTACTCCCTCCCCTCCCCATCCCGGCCTCAACCCGACCCCATATTTGTCATTTGATAAATTTCACATTAACCCGTACAGCCCCAGCGACGCGTCTGACGCGTCGGCGATGTATGTAAAGCACAGCCCCAGCGACGCATCTGACGAGTCACCCTAATTGCTCCGACCGTAACCTCAGGTGTAGCCACTCGAGAGGGCTCAGATTTGTATGGGAACTGTGTACGTTTCCCACGCAACCGTGCCGATGGTTGAAAACTCTCAAAGTCCACGTGAGCGCGCAATAACCTGTTTTTTTGGGGTAATTGCCTTCAATTTTTTACTCTTGTAAAATATGTTTTCGGGGGCTCTGTAGGACCATTCTTTAAGCTTTTTGAGCGGTTTTTCGTGGTTTTCCTTCATTCCTAACCCATTCGCTATTGTTTCTGGAATAAAAAAAAATTTTGAAAACCGGCCGGGTTCTGGTGAACAAACATTACAAAACTAGCCGGGGCTCCACGGGTTAAAAAAAAAAAAAAGAGGAAGGATATCCCCGCCGCTGTAGGCCTACTCCCTCCCCTCCCCGTCCAGGCCTCAACCCCGACCCCGTTACTGTGATGATGTTGATAAGCCTTATGCTACACCCTATTGATAATGCAAAACTATTGAACACACTTAAAAGTGTATGTTATTTGGTCTCTATATAATCTGTGAATCATTTCCGATATGATGAAATTAAAGAACACATTTTTCCACCAACTCATAATCAGCAAAAATGACACAAATGTCAATTAAAAATATGTTACAATATTTCCCAATCAATTTGTGTAGACACACTTTCAAGGCGAAAATAGACCGTGGGGAAAAAAAACCCAATACAGTAAATAAATAAAATAAAATCTCCCGACGCTCGGAACTCGAAGACGGGGGAATATTTGTTGTTGACTGTATCTTATTCTTGTTATGTGCTGGAAGGATATTATATTTTTCAAGTCCATCGCATTAGAAATGATTCAAAGATTACAAAAAGTCCAAATAAGACATAGTTATGTTAATGTACAGTATAAGGGAGTTACGTAGATGCATTAGAGAGATAGATAGATAGAAAGAGAGTTGCAGAAGGGGAAGTGAGCGATAAACACAAACTATTATGAGACGGACTTAATTGGTTCTGAAAAGACAAAGGAGATTTTTTTTTTTTTTATTGACTCTTTTTCATGTTATTATTTGTGTGCTAGAAGGATAATATTGTTTTCAATTCCATCGCATTAGAAATGATTTATAGATTACAAAAAGTCCAAATAAGACATAGTTATGTTAACCCTTCAAACTCGGATGGTACACGTGTGTACCATTATGTTTTGCCCCCAGGAACCGGGTGGTACAACATTGTACCAGTGGTTGAAAGCCTGTGAGCTTGGTGTGCGAGGCGTCGGTCCGACGCATGTAAACAACAGCCGGCTGGACCGACGCCCCGCATCTCCGGCCACAAGAAGGAGAGCGTCGCTTGTTCGTGTGTGCCTGTATGTTGTTAAGTATCGAAAAGTATTGTAAAGTGGCTGTTGTTGCTGTAAGTTATCTCCACTGAAATCATCATCACAACTCAACCAGTTGACTTAGAGAGCTCTACTTAACGCCATTCTACAGGTAAATAACACAGCTACGCTTGGGGATGCGCGGGAATGCGGGAAGCAGTCAGCATAACAATGATACGGTAGCCTAGCCTAGCGTTTTCGTCCAAAACACCCGGGTTTCGGCCAATATTTATGTAATGCGTAGCCGAGGCTGGAGGGTTAATGTATAAGGGAGTTAGTTAGATGCATTAGAGAGATAAATAGATAGAGAGAGAGTGGCTAGGGGCGAGCGAGCGATAAAATACTAACATATATGAGACGGACTTATGTTTCTGAAAGACAAAAGAGACATTTTTATTTACTCTCGTTTTCATTTTATTATTTGTGTGTTAGAAGGGTAATATTGTTTTCAATTCCATCGTATTAGAATTGATTCATAGATTTAAAAAAGACCAAATAAGACATAGGCCTAGTTATGTTAATGAATAAGGGAGTTAGGTAGATGCATTAGAGAGATAAATAGATAGATAGAAAGAGAGTTGCAGAGGGGGAAGTGAGCGATGGACAAACACGAACTATTAAAATAATGACAACTTTTAAATTAACGGTCTTTTGCCCGATTTGTCTGGTCTTTTGGGGACTTGTCCGCATCGGCTGTTGGGTCCGCACAAACCGAAATCCGGTCAACTGGGGTCCACCCATGCGAGGGTCGACTGTATTTATGTATGTATTTTCGGGTTGGAGCTAATCATCCAGGGGCTAGATAAGGCCATTTT
This sequence comes from Paralithodes platypus, assembly GCA_032716605.1. NCBI lineage: Eukaryota > Metazoa > Arthropoda > Malacostraca > Decapoda > Lithodidae > Paralithodes > Paralithodes platypus. The sequence continues at coordinate 481,080 of CM064522.1, read as the reverse complement.
TAAATCCCTGGACTGCGATGCACCCAGCTTCACTCATGCTTCAAGACTGACAGGGACGGCTGGTATTGAATTTCTCGGTGCGTGTTACCGACGTCACACATTGTTGCCAATCTTACCATTTTTCTTCACATTGATTGCTATTTATAGCGGAAATTTCACGCAGATCCGTGTATAAAAAATTTGTGTATATCGAGACCTGGCTGTACTTTTCTATTAATTCCATCAATATGCTACGTAGGCTATTTACAAGTACAGTATACATAATTCAATGACAATATGAACCAACAAAAATACTGACTCCATCTAGAAAGCCTTCCCAGTCACAACATCGAGTGAAAAGGTTGGGTATACCCCATACCAGTACAGTGCTGGCTTATTTTTCTTAGTCCAAGGGTCGGCAATTACACGAGTTACCCCTATATTGAATTATATTTCTGTCTAATTCGGGGGACGGGAATTACACGAGGTGGGGAATTCCAAAAGTATATATTATGTTCTCTCCAACACCCAACTTTACTCCTAAACTCGATTAATGAAATTAACAAACACATGTGGCAGTCCGGGGATTCGAACCTAGGATGCTCACACCGAAAATCAACACACTTATGCATTGCACCACGAAGACAGTTAAAGAAAGGTGGACAAGCCTACGGTTTATTATGCAGTTTCGAATCCTGCATATCAATCTAAGCATGTACACACTTTCCAACTGCGCTATCATAGGCTATGCATAGGTGAAAGGAAATAGTAATTAATAGTATATATCATTTTAATGATGATAAAATAGTGAGTACTGTATTATGTATTAATGGTGCTGGTGTATTTCACAGAGGTACCGCACCCCTTCAAGGTCCCGCAGTCGGTCTAGGAGCGCACACCTCCACACTGGCGCCAGGCTCAGCGACGCACCATCACACTCGACCAGCTCCATGTACGTCGTCATACTGTACTTTTTTACTTGTATTCCGTGGGCCATAGTGAAATCTTATTTGATCCTACAAACGATTGTATGGTGTTTATTTGCATATTATTTGCTGCCGCGATAATGTGCAATTGTTATACCGGGTAGTTATGAAAAAGTATTGATGTCAGTTAACTTGTAGAGGGGAAGTAACGGTAATTTTTCATTGAAAGAGAGTTATTTTTACTGTATTAATTTGATCATAGGGATAATCTATATACAATAATTATACAGTAATCTATTAGACATTGTATTGAGACTGTAGTCGTTCTACTTTCCGATCACTCAGGCTTTACATAGTATGTATGTATTCATAGTGTTACAAATGGCACGTGGGGAGCTCAACACTTACTATTTTCTTTGATGCCTAACCTCCACCAAATGCCACCGCAATAGAAACTCTCTTGGAGTCTAACGCTCTAGGCTTGAAAATAAGCTAAACAGGCTACAGTATATTCATTAACCCTTACCGTACCAGCGTAGTCACTCGTCAGTACCAGCAACGGAAGACCGCTGTCAGTACTATGCGGTAGTTGCAACTGCCCGTATCGAGAGGTACCAGGTACCGTGACTCGTACACACTGTTTTGAGACCTTGGCAACACTTCTCAGCCTATATTCAAGGTCTCGCAGCCTAGCTGGCTCAGTATTCCTCCAACTTTTGAGGTGGAAGGGTATTCTATCTCGACTTTGAAGCCATTTTGGCCTAATTGCCTGGTACTGAAGGGTACATTTACGAATCAGAAGTGGCTGGGGAAAGTTTAGAGAGCTGTTGCCACTCCTGACCATGAGAGGGCTCCCACCCCACCTTAAAGGGAAAGTGTATACCTCGTGTGTTAGGAGCGCGATGACCTATGCCTCGGAGACGTGGCCGGTTAAAGCGGAGGATATAAATAGAATAGAACGGAATGATTTATCTCCCTACTGTCAACCTAGAGGTTGACAGACTGGGAGCCTAAGCGTCACATTTTTCCTTTGCCCCTTAGCTTTCCCTTCATAATTGTTGAGGGGCACAGGGCCTTGGGTGGGGCTTCGGTTTCCCGGGCGTTTCCGCATCCTCCTCAGCTCCTCGCCTGGGAGCGGCTTCGATCACCTGGGCATTCTTAGTGGTAAGCAGGGAGGGTTCTGTGGGGGCACTCGGTTATGGCCTTGACCTTGCTCAGGACTTTGGGTATGTTCGGTCAGACAGCCTGGGGAACAACAACAACAACATATGCTATGAAGTTGGGGGGACCACTAGACTCTAATTTTAAGAACATTTACTAAGTTATGGGTTGTGTGCCTAGGGTACAGTATATGCTGTAGATAGTAAAACCTATATATCTATTCCTCTAGAAAATAAATGAAGACAAAACAAAAAAGGAGAAGGAATCGAGGAGCGTCGTCGTAAACGAGAACAACGCCACCGAGAGCAAGATGAGGCGGAGGGAAGGGGAGGTGGAGGAGGGGAGGAAGGGGGGGAGACCATTAGGAGAAGGAGAATGGCAGGAAAGAGGTGGCAGACAGGATAGTACGGAGGAACGCAAGGTTAGTCTGTAAACTGTTTGCATGTAATTTTATCTATTTTCCCTGTTACTGTACTGGTTAAGTTTCATATGTTAGAAAATTTTGCCATTTTTTAAACTGTTGACAATGCTGCAGGCATGCAATAGTATAATACCGTATAGTAATGATATATATTATTTGTAATGCAAAACGTAATTCCACAGGGTTGGCGAAACGGGCGAGAACGACAGAGCATGGATGACCTGGACTGGAGGGGAGCTCAGGAACGTACCCAGGCAGAAACTGAGGAATGGAGGAGTGAGAGAGAGGGCAAGGAGAAAGGGGAAGGGAAGGGTGAGAGGGAGGGGAAGGAGTGGAGGCCTGAGAGAGAAGGGAAGAGTGAGAGAGAGGGAAGAGACTGGAGGGCAGACAAAAGAGGGGACCTGAGAGACAAACTTCGCACCAAGCGGGAGAGACAGGACTCTAGTCTCAGTAACCGGTATGTTTTTATGATGAAATTATATTATTTTTGTCTATGTCTATAGTGACATATTGCCATATAGGGATCCCTCAATATTCGCGGGGGTTTTATTCCCGAAAATTCCGCGAATACTCCTTACCTATTCCCCAAGCTAGGCCTAACGATGTAAATAGCCAATGGAACTTTCTTAAGCATAGCCTTATCGCTGCCACTGACAAAGTCTGTGGGAAAACAAAGGGTCACCCCAGGAATAAGACCTCTTGGTGGTGGAACGATGAGGTAGAACATGCTGTGAAAGAGAAAAGGAGATGCTTCAAAGCATGGAAGAAAGGAGGCAGCAGGGAGGAATACCAGGCAGCTAAACGAACTGCCAAAAGAGTTATTTACAATGCTAAAAATCGCATTAAGGACCTGGTCCTCGAACAAGTGTGTAACACTGACAATCCCAATGGATCTTCAACCTAGCTAGGCGAGTTAAAAATGACAGTAGGGATATTATAGGTGAACAGTGTGTTAGAGATGATAATGGGAAGATTGTGTATGCAGAAAATGAAATCAGAGAAGCATGGAAGGTACACTATGAACGTTGCTAAATGTAGAGTTTGGATGGGATAAGGAACAGCTTAGTATCGAAAAACCAATATCTGGGCCCCCTCCTTTGATAGCACCAGCTGTAGTGAGCGACGCAATCAATAAAATGAAGGACGGTAAAGCTCCAGGTTGCTCCGACATTGTCGCTGAGATGATAAAAGCCTCAGGGGAGATTGGTGTAAACTTAGTCACTGAGTTGATAAACACCATTATTAAAGATGAGAAAATCCCAGAGGATTGGCTCAAAAGTGTAATAGTAAATATATACAAAGGAAAAGGGGATGCGCTAGATAGAGGAAATTATAGGGGCCTGAAAATGCTTGACCAAATCATGAAGGTCTGTGAGAGAGTCCTTGAGGGTTTGATCAGGCAAAGCATCTCTATTGATGATATGCAGTTTGGTTTTATGCCAGGACGTGGTACAACCGATGCTATCTTCATAGTCAGGCAGATGCAGGAAAGATACCTACTAAAAGGCAGGGATCTTTACTTTGTGTTTGTGGACCTGGAGAAGGCCTTTGATAGGGTACCTAGAGATGTTGTACAGTGGGCTATGAGGAAACTTGGTGTGGAAGAGTGGCTGGTGCGTGTGATAATGAAGATGTATGAGGATTCGCGAAGTTCGGTGAGGGTGAAAGGTGTACTGAGTGATGAATTCGCAGTCCGTGTTGGAGTCCATCAGGGTTCAGTGTTAAGCCCCCTCCTCTTTATTATGGTCTTGGAGGCGCTGTCTAGAGTTTTTAGAGGCGGACTCCCGTTGGAACTGTTTTATGCAGACGATTTAGTCCTAATAGCTGACAGTATGCAGGATGCTGAGGCCAAATTCAGAAAGTGGAGAGAGGGCATGGCGAGCAAGGGTTTAAGAGTCAATATTAACAAAACCAAGGTTATGCATTGTAGTTTGAGACGAGGCAATGTGGAAAAGAGCGGTGCATACCCATGTGCAGTGTGTGGAAAGGGAGTGGGCGTTAACTCAATTCAATGTAGCATCTGTCGATGTTGGGTACACCATGGGAGTAAGCGCTGTAGTAGAATAAAGGGGCCCCTGCCGAAGGATAAGTCAGAAATAGAGAAATTTGAGTGCGTAGTGTGCAAAGGCGAGCTTGTGTTAAGTGATGATCCTGTGGCTGTGAATTTTGGAAATGAGTCTTTGGAGCTGGTGAACAAGTTTTGTTACCTAGGAGATACCATCTCTGCCGGTGGTGGGGCCGAGGCTGCCACTGTTGCTAGAATTAGGTGTGGCTGGGGGAAGTTCAGAGAATTGATGCCAATCCTGACCATGAAAAGAATGCCTCTCCCCCTGAAGGGAAAGGTGTATGCCTCATGTGTTAGAAGTGCAATGACGTATGCCTCAGAAACATGGGCCGTTAAAGTAGAGGATGTCAACAGAATGGAGCGTAATGAGATGAGAATGGTGAGATGGATGTGTGGGGCCAGGCTACAGGATAGAATAACAAATGTTGAGCTGAGGAGACGTTTAGGTATAAAGAGTATTAGCGAGGTGATGCGTACAAGTAGACTGGGATGGTATGGACATGTGGAGAGAATGGATGAACAAAATTGGGTGACAAAATGCAGGTCTGTGATTGTGGAGGGAGCTGCACCAAGGGGTGGACCGAGGAAGACCTGGGATCGGACTATACGCGCCGATCTCAAATCCAAGAACTTGACAAGTGAAGCAGCCCTTAACAGGGTTGCCTGGAACGCCGCCATTAGGACAAGAGACTGAAACTGCACTTATGTGTGGAACACTCAGTCTTAAAATGTTATGTATGTATGTATGTATGTAATTCACTCCATATCTATCTATCTACCTATTTTACCTATCTATCTCCCTTATGTATTAACATAACTATGTCTTATTTGGTCTTTATTTAATCTATGATTAGTTTCTAATACAATGGAATTGAAAAAATAATATCCTTCCAGCACACAAATAATATGAAAAAGAGAGTCAATAAAAAAAAATCCTTTGTCTGTTATTCAGAAACTTAAGTCTGTTTCTATATGGTTCGTATTTTATCGATCGCGTGGACCCAGCAACTCACTATCTATTTGTTGGTGTTACAGTGGGCTTTGTGGTAATGCACTGATACTAGGTACAGCACAACTTCATCCCAATAATATCTTCCCATTGACATATCGGGATGTGAGCTCGGGTCCATGGATTACCAGTCCAGTGGCAAGACCTCCACCCTTGCTGATTACAGGACTGTACTGTATTACTGTAGTCATTATATAGAATAGCTATACAGTAGTATAAGTAATCTTACCCCCCCTGGGAGTAATTAGGGGTTAGAATATGCTCACTACCTCCTGCGTGTCGTAAAAGCGACTAAAGCGATTTAGGTCGGTTTAGCTTGCGACCCTCAACCTGGAGAAAATCTGCAGCAAAAAAAAAAAAAAAAAAAAACGAACGAACAAATGGCGCGGACACGGACTGTTGATGAACTTCTACCAGATACGGACTGCTTAAGGATTTCTATTTGGAATGAATGAGGCGTGAATGATGACAATAGAGAGAGAGGTTCTGGAAGTGTTAGTGAATGCCAGGCTGGATGTATGCGAAATGACTGAGACCAAATAGAAGGGTACATGTGTGAAAGAATGGGAATGTGGAATAGGTGTGTGTGCTGGAGTGAATGAGAATGAGGGAGCGAAAGAAGGTGTGTGTTTGTTTGTAAGTAACAAATGAAGGAGCATGTAAGGGACTATGGTTCTGTGGGTGCAAGGATTGTGTGAGTAAGAATGAAAGTAGGAATACAAATATGGGTGGTTGTGTGTGTGTATGCTCCGACAGGATAAACCTGTAAGAGAAAAAGAGGAGTTCTGGGTGAATGTTGAGGCGTGCCTGGATAAGTTTGGTAATAGCGAAAGAATATTTTGATTGGCACCGCGAGAAAGACGTTGAGAAGTATATGCGTGAAAGCGGTACTGGATGGGAGGAGAGGCGTCACCTGACTGGTGACAGAGGAGCGTGGGGGTGTTTCGTGGCCACCCTTTCAGGTTCATGGCTGTCCGGCAATAGATAGATAGATTCTCAGGCAATGGTTGCCAGTTACAGTTAGTACAGTCGACCCTCGCATGGGCGGACCCAGTGACCGGACTTCGGTTCGTGTGGACCCAACAGCCGATGCGGACAAATCGGGCAAAAGACCGTTAATTTAAAAGTTGTCCGGTATTTGGCGGTAGGGCGGTGACACGGGCAGGCAATTTCCCGCTGAAATCATCGAATACGATGATGACCATAAGTGCTACATATATTCTATAAAACTTACCGGTACCTTAATTCTTTATAATATTTCATAATAAACTTATATAAAACGAGTTATAAGTTCAAATGAAAAATCAGTGTACCGGTACCTACCGAAACACGCGTGTGTTATTGTTATGTCGGTTTGTGTGTGTGTGGTGTTCTTTTCTTGTGTGGCTATGTCGGCCGTATCAGTAGGGAGTCTAAAAACCAGCGTTATTTATGTAGGCAACAAAATGTTATTATAATTAGGCCTATACTCTATGGAATTTAATTTAATTTTACAAAATAATATTTAGTGTTTTCAACACTAAATTTGTTTTAGCAGACAACACAATAACAAAGTTTAATGGATTTTTCTTTGGCTTTTGGCCTACTATTATAAATATTATTTGGTAAAATTAAATTAAATTCCATAGAGTATAATTATAATAACATTTCATTAGAATAGAATTCATTGCACCAGAAAACAATGAGATAGGTATAGAGGAAATGCCGGAAGTCAATTTAACAGAAGAGCCCATAGACAAAATGAGTAAGGTGGATCCAAACAAAGCCGCCGGACCGGACGGGACGGAGTATCAGGCTGGATTATTAAAGAAAATGCCAAGGAACTGAGTATACCAATATATGATATAATGACCAAATCATTGGACACGGGGATAGTACCTACAGAATGGAAAAGAGCAAACATTATTCCTATATTTAAGGGAGGAAGCAGAGATAAACCACTGAATTATAGACCTGTATCACTATTGAGCATCCTCATGAAGATTCTGGAAGGATTAATAAGGGACAAATGGGTGAACTACCTTGAATCCAAAAGATTAATTACTGACCGACAATTTGGATTCAGAGGAGGCAGAATCATGTGTAAGCAACTTGTTGAGTTTTTACTCTAGAGTTATAACCACAGTGGACCAGAGGGAAGGATGGGTAGACGGGCATACCTAGACTTTAAAAAGGCATTTGACAAAGTTCCACACAAGAGATTGCTGTGGAAATTAAAACATGAGGGAAAAGTAGGAGACAAACTGCTGAAATGGATGCAGACAGAGCGCAAGACAGAAGAGAACAACAGTAAGGGGGAAATCGTCAAACTGGACTCAAATTACGAGTGGAGTACCACAAGGATCTGTCCTAGCCCCCAATCATGTTTTGAATATTTGTAAATTACCTGAGGGGACTAACAAGCTACATGAGCATGTTTGCGGACGATGCTAAGCTGCTTAAAACTATCAGAACCCAGGAGGATTGCCTGGACTAAATCAGATTTGCAAAAGATCCATGAGTGGAGCATCAAATGGAATATGGAGTTCAATGCAGGAAATGTAAGACTCTAGAAATGGGTTATTAAAAGCAAGTACAGACCTAGAAAAGATTATAAACTAGGAAACTAAGTGATTCCCAAAGCAGAAAAATAAAAGACTTGGGGATAGAATTTAAGGATAACATGTCTCGGAAAGCCACGTAAATAAGATAGTGAGAGCATCACTTGCACTATTGGCAAATATCAAATGTCGTTCAATTATCTTAATGAAAACACCATGAAACAGATATAACAGCAATAATAAGACCCAGGATGGAATATGCATCTGGAGTGTGGTCCCCTCACATGACGAACCATATCCACAAAATTGAGAGGGTACAGAGAGCAGCTTACGAGGATGATCCCAGGTTTGGAAAAATTGGAGTACCAAGAGAGGCTCGAGAGATTGAATGTACCTACACTGGAACAGAGAAGGAAACGAGGACAGCAAATTCAGATATACAAATATGTTAGAGGTATTGACAAAATCGACCAAGAAAACTTCATAGAGAGGGATGGAGGTGAGAGAACAAGAGGTCACAGCTGCAATTTGAAAGTGCCTAATAGTAAATCCGATCTGAAAAGTAAAAGATTTCCTACCAACTCGATTAGTGGGTGGAACAAATTGCCAGCCGAAGTAGTGTCTGCACCATCAGTGCATAGTTTCAAAGCACGGTATGACAAACATATCTTAGGAGGCGGGAATTAACGAGCACGCTCACTCCCGCTCATACAACTAGTGTAAGTACAAACCGACATAACAATAACACACGCATGTTTCGGTAGGTACTGGTACACTGATTTTTCATTTGAACTTATAACTCGTTTTATATAAGTTTATTATGAAATATTATAAAGAATTAAGGTAAGTACCGGTATATAAGAGATATATAGTACTTATGGTTACATTATCGTATTTCGACGATTTCGGCGGGAAATTGTCTGCCCATGTCATCATATTGCTAACATTTCCTCGAAACTCTCCACGTAAATCGTCATCACAACTGAATCAGTTGACTTAGAGAGCTCTACTCAATGCCAGTCTACAGATTGGAAACAGCAGTACGTTTAGAGATGCGTGGGAATTTTTTAGCTGTTAAAATAACAAATATAAGGGTAGCCTATTAAATACGTTTTTTGGCCATATCGCCCGGAGCTCATCAACGTCCTTAGGATGGAGAGCCCATGCATGGCCTAAACGTACTGCTGTTACCAACCTGTAGACTGGCGTTGAGTAGAGCTCTCTAAGTCACTGTTCAGTTGTGATGACGATTTCTGGAGGTAGGGTTAGAAAACACTACTGTATAGCCAGGCCTATTTACTATTCCAAGTACGGACTTTTTCATTGTGCGGACATGGTCCCCCCCTATTAGTCCGCACATTCGAGGGGTTGACTGTAATTTAATCCGAATAGCAGGGGACCAGTGCTCATTCGGATTGCTGGATTTTTAGGATTGGAGGTAGCTTTGACACTAGAAATATGTACAGTACAGTATATCTATCTATTACTAGACGCCAATGATCCCCGATGGGTGGCCATGATGAATCGCCCCAGTTCCTCTGTCCCAAGTCAGTCGATTCCCGTCCTTTAAATCACAGGTTTACCCCCTAGGGGAGGAAAAAAAGAATATGCCTCAAGCTTCCTATTGTGTGTCATACAAGGCGAAATAGGGGGATGGTGATGACTTGTGGACCAACAGCCATTACTATGCATAAAGTCTTTATCTTAGCACTGTCTGGTATGGCACTGCCGAGGCTGGTGGGGTGCGGATAGGTGCCACAGGGGACTGAGTCTTACCTGGGCGCTGTTTGGCACCACACCTGTGTCGGCAACAGTGTTTGCATGTTGGAGCCGTGTTGAGGCAGGACTTTATTGTCCTATAGTCCAATTGCCTAATATACAGTAGAGTCTTAAGGTGCTGTCATTTTGTAACACTGTTAAGATGTGGGTTGCAGATGCGCAGGGAGACTCTGTTGAGTCTTGCTGAGGCATGGTTAGCACTATACTGTACCAACATCAGCCACAGTGATGACTTGGTGGGGCATTGCTGTGGTGAGACTTTATTGTACTACAGTCCTCTCCAACTACTGAAAGGCAACCCCGTTTGAGCCGTTACAGTGCATGTAATGGAAAAATTACGTTAAATCAGTGTATACTCGTCTCTCTCATATACCTATTATACTGTACCTCTCAACTCCATCCTTCACTTCACTCTCGGTATGCCTCTCCTTCTCTGTCCCTCCACCACACTCATACATTCCACATACATTCCACATGGCTGAACCATCTCAATGTGTTTCCTTTTCACATTTCCAGAACATCTACAGCACACACTCTCTACCTCCTCATTTGTCTGTCTAACCCTCCATGTAACTGCACATGCACTTCACAAGTAACTAATTGAGACTCCTCTCACTGTAGATTTGTGCCACTCCAACTACGTCCATGCTTCACTCCGGAAGTCAATGTCGGATTATCACACTATCAGGCAATGGCTTTTTACTTCAATACTGTTTTGTGGAACTCAGGGTCGGGTCAAACTAATAATAATAAAAAAAAAAAAAATCTTCTGTTGTACACTCTTCTGCACTTCTTCCTCAATACTCCCATCTACTGTGTACTCATCACACGTCCCAAAAACTTAAGGGGGGTCACCGGCTTTTTTTATCTTTTTATCTTTTTTTCTCTTTCCCTGGCTTGTATCCGTTTGGCCCCATTCAGCCAACTGTTTAAGACGTTTATCCCCATTATGTCGAATACTTCCTGGCTATCGATAGCGAGCCATCATTGTATAGAGAAATCGGCTCTCCGAAGATTTTTCTATCAAAATTTTATAAATTTAGCTTGCTGTCATAACACAAATAAGCTTTTGAACCTAACAAACAAAATCTCAACACAAACATGCACAACAACACAAAAAGATGGCTGGCCAACTTCCTAGCAGGCAGATGTGCACACGTATCTTTTGCCGGTCAGTCATCTAAAATCAGAAACGTTCCAAACGGAGTCCACAAGGATCCGTCCTATCGCCCGCACTCTTCAATCTGTACATGCACGATATAACTACACCCAATACGCCCCAAATAAACTTAGCTTCCTATGCAGATGACATAACACTCACATGCACACACATGACCATAAAGAGCAACAGATCTCCTTCAACCATCTCAACACACTACATGGCTGGTGCACTACAAACAGACTTAACCCTCTCATCTCCAGACATCACCTTTTGCTCCCCAGAACTCGCCCCCCACACATCCTGGAGGGTGGTCAGGACGTTAGGCTCTGACCACCTCCCGATCATTATCAGCACCAAAACCAGACTCACCCAGCTAGCCACAAACACACATACACCAATTATAAAAGAGCTAACTGGGAAGCATTCACAAATGAGACAGAACAACACTTCACAACTCTAAACAGTACACCCATCACTAACATCAACAATACTGATACACATAGCTCATTTAAAACTATCCAAAACGCTGACAAGAAACACATTCCAAGAGGTAACAGAAAAAGACACAACCCCAACTTTCACACCAGAACATTCCAAAACCTCATCAGAAAAACACGCGACATACTGAAACTCTCCCAAAGCCACCCAACACAAGACAGCACCACAACAAATTCAAGCAACCAAACACCCCCCCTCCCTCCCCCTCCCCCCCCCCCCCCCACCCACCCCAAACACAAACAAAAATTACAAGAACAACAAAACTAAACTTGGAATAACGTCCTACAAAACACTTGCAGCACAAAACAAACTGCCAAAAAACTCTACAAAACACTAAACCAGCATCACACTTTCCAACAGCAACACAACACAATGCACTATGCTGCAATCACAACAACATACCCTCTACCTCCTTCATGGGCGGGTGCCCAACCCGAAAGGGGTGTGAAAATAGGGGAGCTATATCCCCCGACCGCCAAAGGCGGCTTGCTAGGGCCCTTTTCTAGCTGATGCTGCGAAGGATGTGGGTTCTAGTCCATGTGGTGATGAGGCATGGTCGAACAGAGTGAGAGCTGAGCAATCTCTGCCATACCCAAGCTGTAGCTTACTCTGACTCTTTCCTTTAACTTATTATCGTGGTCTAGAATCTCAAGTGACGGCGGTCTCTTCCGTGGAATTGACCTCCAATCTACCAAGATTGCGAAGCCAAAAGCGAGTCACATTTTTTCCCTTGCCCCTCAACTTTCTATTCATAATTGCTGTGACGGGGTACAGGGCCCTGGGTGGGGCTTTGGTTATCCCGAGGCGTTTCCGCACCCTCCTCAGCCACCCCCGCCGACAATGGGAGTGGCTCGGTCACCCAGGCTGTATTGTGTGGTCAGCGGCGGGAGTGTGTCTGTGGGGGCACTCGGTTATTGGCCTTGGAATGTGCTCGGGGCCGGCTTTGGGGCTGTTCGGCCAGGCAGCTTGGTGGAACAACAACAACACACAACAAACCCAAACCAACAGACGCCTTCATGTAAAAACAACAAGCAAACACCTCTCAGCACTTTCACTTTTCACATGTCAGCCACCTAAATCCTCACAAAGGACGACCGACGTGTCATCCGACGTAAGAGACAATTCCCACAGACCCTACCTATACACCCTTCACTAATCACCAGACAAAGCATATCATCAAACAATCTCAAGCACTAACCAGCCTGTGGCCTAGACAAATAAGCAACATACACCACCTCAGACACCTGGGACCACAAGGCATACAAGCACTCACGAACATATCAAAACTACAGCTAGTCACCACAACACAATACCAGACATTTGGAAGCCCTGGTATCATCATCACAGCCCCAAACCCAACAAAGACCCCACGCTACCCTCCCTCGCACCGCCCCATCACACTCGTTTGCTCCCCCGTCCAAAGTCATGGAACGCCTAGTAGTTACAACTAATTACACCCGACCCACCCCGCTCCAACACAACATGCGCTTTAGGGCACTGACACTCCACAAAACACTCTTCTCAAAGACCTTACACACAAAGAGCTTTCGACACATCAATTCAGCTAGATAGACCACCACACAGAGCACTATTAGCTACCCTCGACCATTAGTTAAAGCCTTCGACTGCCATCCCCCCAGCCACAACCTAACAAACAAAATCTACAACACAACACATGCACAACAACACAAAACGGTGGCTGGCCAACTTCCTAGCAGGCAGATGTGCACACGTCTCTTTTGCCGGTAAGTTCAATCTAAAATCAAGAAAACTTTCCAAACGGAGTCCCACAAGGATCCGTCCTATCGCCCGCACTCTTCAATCTGTACATGCACGATATAACTACACCCAATACGCCCCAAATAAACTTAGCCTCCTATGCAGATGACATAACACGCACATGCACACACCATGACCCAAAAAAGAAGCAAACAGAGCTCCTTCACCCCTATCTCAACACCCTACATGGCCGGTCCACTACAAACAGACTTAATCTAGACCCAGCCAAATCCAACCGCAACCCTGCTCAACAAGTTGGGACAGAGAGAACCCCGATGAAATACATCCCTCAACTCACCATAACCAACACCCCCTAACACATACACACACACACAAAATCCCTAGGAGCTAGTAACATATGAAACTCATAAGACAGTTCAAAACAGCACACCACAAACATTAAAAGAGAAACTGACACCCAGACAATTAAAGCCCTCAGGTCACTTGCTCACACAAAATTTGGACACAACACAGAAACTACCACCACAGTATATAAACAATACAGAAGATCAGGTGATGGAATAAGCGCAAGCCCAGCCTGGGCTTCTAACCTAGCTGAAACACCCCCATCATAAGACCGTACAGACTATTCAAAACAAAGCCCTGAAGAGCATTACAGGCGGCACAGCTACTGCACCCAGCAGATCACCTACATCAAGAAACCACAATCTGCTCAAAGTCAAAGACCAATCTGGACATGTAGAGGCACTCAGATTCCTGGCAGCAGCCTCCACGAACCAAGACCACCCACTAAACGTACATGGCACCACACCTACAGACACCAAGAAATATCAAACAACAAAACCCAGCACCACGGTATCACATCCACAATTATTCGTCGCTCTCTCCCTCCCGGCCCACACCCGAACCAACTTCCAAGAAGCACATCCATACTCATATCTCTCACAGATCCATCCACACTCCACGCAAGCAGGACAACAACACGGGGCCAGCGGCATGCACGACCTCACCGAAAATCCACTCATTCCGAATCCTCCCTTCCTCCTCCGCGAGGACAGAGTCCACCTGGCCAGGCTGAGTATGCGGACAGCCATCCAGCTCTCCTGAGCTATCAGAAGAGACTGGATGACTCCGTGGTCGACTCCTGCCCGGGATGTAACACAGCACCCCATACCATTAAACACATCATAGAAGACTGCATTTCACACAAACCACGTTAACGACCAACAACACAATCTACACCAATGAAGAGCTCTGTGGGAAAGCCCGATCGTCGGCCATGGCCTGTCGCAGGGACTCGGGCTGTGTTCGGCCCAGGCAGCTTAGGGAACAACCAACAACCCTCTCACAGCCTGACGGGATTTTTGAAGCCCATATTAGGGATACTTTACGGCCGATTGTTACCGTTAGGGGTATCTATAAACCTTTAGTTTTGTGTTACTTCAACCTCTGCAGTTGTCTTTGAGTTAGCTGTGGGCAGAGAAAAACTAATTTTATGAGAGGTAATTAGAACAGTGAGCGTAATCTCCTTCAACTAATCTCAACACTACTGGCTGTGCACTACAAACATGACTTAATTAGCCCCAGCCAAAT